>OZ043918.1:5185569-5414852 GCA_964056405.1 Acronicta alni | reverse complement strand
AACTGTAATACAAACTAATAAGATTCATTTTCAATTTTGGGAAAATTTGACAGTTTTGGATAGCTTGACCTGCAGTACTGATTGTAAGTATGCCCATAGTTTACCCGTATAATTATGTTAATTCCCATGTGATAGGGGAACATTAAGTATTAAATAAGTATTAAATCATATACCTACAGAATTGGTATTGAATTATTAAAAGCACCGTTAAGTTGTCCAAATAAAATATTTTTTTAAATGATATTCAAGTCACGGTTCGTACTTACTCTAAACTTAGGATAAAACCTTTTTCGCTTCGTCGGGTTTCAGTTTTAAAACTTTCAATGTGAATAGCACAAACTTGTATAAATTATTGGAGTATTAGAACACTCAACAACAAAGCCAATAGCAAGTATTTTTTTATAAAAAACACCTAACATAAGAATTTTCTTTAAGTAACGTAGTTCCTAGGTCTTCGAGTTATTTATACATCTCTACTATCTCTATTTCTCTACTAGTAGTATTATAAATGCGAAAGTAACTCTGTCGGTTTGTCTGTTACGCTTTTACGCCTAAACCGCTGCACCGATTTTAATGAAATTTGGTACAGAGATAGATTAGATCTTGGAGAAGGACACAAGATCTCTTGTATCAAAAAGCCTTTTAGCATGCAGGTGAAATCGCGGGCAACAACTAGTATATTATATATACTTGAACGTTGTGCTACAAACTTGAAATTTTTACATTTGTTGCCTTTTATGTTGTAGCCATAAGCAAGGGAAAGTAGAATCACTAAGGGAAGTTCCTTAAGGGAAAATTTTCCAAAGATCTTAAACTAATATAGTGGTGCGTACCCAGGCCGAGCCTCTAGTTATAAATAAATAGAAAGAAAATGTGGAATTACAGAATTAGGGACTAATGAAGCCTTACATAAACAATTTACTTAACTTTTTCAATAGACTTAAAATTAAATAAATACTTTCTACCCACGTAAGGTTGTCACGTCGGCGATGATTCTATAGACTTACCTATATAAAACTCAATATAGGTACTTAAAAGTCGTCGGGCGTCGTGATATTTAGCGTAGTATTTTAGAAAATTTGGCGTGTTTTTTTTTTCTGGAAACCCTACATACTTGGGATAAGGTTAGGAGAAAGACTATATCCCATCAAAAACTGAAAGTCTCGCAACACAGTTCTTCTAACGCAAAAAGTTGCTTTTCTAGGCGGCTAGTATTTAACTGCAAATCAAAAAATGTCGTTTCGTATAACAAAATAATTCCCAATCCTAAGCAAACATACTTATTGCACAGCAAAATAGTCCCCCCAAAATATTGTTAAATACACTATCTTGGTCTTAAAACATTCAGATTTGGTTATAGCGATGTGTCACAGTTCTAACCTAACCTAACCGATATCTGTATTTTGCTGCTCAATCAGTAATTTTGTCGCTCAATCAGTAATTTTGTCGCTCAATCAGTAATTTTGTCAGTGTTTATTATATTCATTTATAGGCTTCTAAAGAGAATGTAGGTTCTTCAACTTGGAATCAATCCTGGAATCTCACGTCAGCTGTAGGTACTAAAAGATTCACTAAAGCAGTCACTGCTTCATTCTTTGAATAATTTCTGTTTTCTGAAATGAAATCCGTAAAAAAAGTAGTTTTAATCAATAATATCTCATATAAGAGTAGTGCACATAATTATAATCAAAACTAATTCTTATTTCCTACGTCTCTGGTGTAGCATCAGATAAACCCATATCTAATTACCTACAGCCAACCAAACACCATTAACTCATCCACCTAATATAATCCAATAAACAAAATATGAACAGAACAAGAGGAAAGTGCTCAATCAAGGAATAATGAGCCACAAGATTAGATAAAACATTGTTCGAAGTAAACTCGCTGAGACAAGAGCCAATAAATCTCTCAGTACCAATTACAAGTATATGATTGCAGGCCACCCGACGGATTCCAGCGGCCAACGGTAGACAATGGCCCTATTGGGAAATAGGGACAATTGGGGTTGCGATCTGGACCAGTTATCGAGAATCGGAATACATTGGATGTGTCGAAGGTTGAATCGATTTAGTTTGGCTCTGGTGCCAAAGATTTTTCGTTGTGCATTTACATTTTCGTTTATATTTTTTTAGTAGGTTTATAAAGTAGGTATGATTTGCTCTTTGGTGCTGGTTTGATTGAACCAAAAGGCAATAGGCTCGCCCCCTCTAACATGGGATCTAAACATACTGGCTCACTGTGGGCTGTCGGTGTAGGTACATAAAGTACATCTCTGTCTTACCCTTCGGAGAATACAGGCGTGATGTTATGTTATGAATCAATAGTTAAAAAAATATGATAATATTTTTAGGCATTTTGTATGAAGCTTACATTCATAACTAAAATCATAAGTTTTACTTCCCCGTTAACAAATAAACCACTATTACCAGCCTTCCTTTCCATTCCAAGACGCGGTTACGAAATACTTATCCGTTAACAAAAATAAGCCAGCCACGTACCTGCGACGATCCGGGGACGTGACGACTAAGACGTACCTTATAACTTTTAAGTTATTCCTCAGTGCCAAGCCCCCAAGGCTTTGAAACTTGGCTAAGTCGCGGTCGCACACCGCATCAAAAATACTCCGCTCGCAAAATACGCGGTTCGCAAAATACTCCGCTCTCAAAATACGCGGGTCGCAAAATGCGCCCTTTGCAAAATACGGAATGTCTTAATCTAATAATAAGAAGTGATTCGCTTGCGCTTGCGGTTGGACCGTGGTCGGTTAATTGAGTTAAAATCTTGCTAAGAGTCTGTTTGAGTTCAAAGTGATGTTTTATTTTTAGTAATATAATAGAAATGTTTTTAATTTTAATTCGAAATTAAGTAGGTAGGTAGTTGTTTTTTGTGGGATATTAAAATTATAACAAACACAAACACATAGACACTATAATTATTTTACAAGCCACTTGGGTGAGCCACACTGGCAAAGCAATGCGAAGAACACAACTGTTACATTGACTTTCTTTTCATTATTTTTTTGATGACATGCGTTTTAATATTTTGTTGCAATTTAATCAAATTTATATTCGCGTTCTCGGAAACGGCTCTAACAGTTTCGGTGGAATTTAGGTACAATAATACCTATGTGGGTTTACCGTCTCATTATATTACATTATTATTTAATAATGTTTAACTCATTAAAATGTAAATGTTAGTACTTTGTAGGTTAAATATACATACCTACTCAGCTTTGAACAGTCTAGTGGCTTTGAGCCTTTTTTTATGTGACCTACGCAAATGTTCCTCTGATCTGATATCGTTGTGCGACGGGTTGTTAAGCTCTCTAAATTATGGTTGAGTTACACAATGACTGATGCATGCGTGCCGACAGTTTGTGGTCTACTCAAAGCCGCTATGGCTCTTTAAAAGGCCATTTCAGACTTTGGCCTACATTTTAAGACACATATTTGTTACGATACTATGTCTGGACTTTAAAAGAGACTGATATTCTCTGAGTATGTTTCGGCGTTCCTTCTCAGAGGTCGTCAGCTAGGAAATACCGGGGCAATCTAGCTTAAAAAAAATGTAAAATATTGACTTGTAAAAGTGTCTTTAAAAGATCTATTTACAGAAATAAATATTATTTATCATTTGTAGCCAAAACGATTTTTCAGTGTTTCTCTCACAAAGAAATAAATTTAACTTAGTTTTGGTGGCTAATTTCGTCATACGTCATGCATCGTGCGTCGCGCAAACGTACATTTTACATCTGTAGAACTCAGTCACCTCAGTGCTTATGATTAACTTGCTATAAAAATGAGATACATTTGACGCAGAAACAAAATATTATTCGACAGCGACACCAAACAAATATGTACAGTGTACAAATACATTGTCTGATAGGCTTTTGTAAACTCGTCAATCAATAGGAGCTCTGCGGGAGACGAGGCAATTTGTTAACGACATTCTGAAAGGTGGTGCCAACTTTATAATTGGTGTCGGCGTGGAATGAAAGTGAACAATGTATGAACGTAGGTGTGTGGCACAAAAGTACCCCAATACTTTTGTCTCTCATGCTGTTTATATTCGTGATATTTAATTGGAACGTTTTTGTTGGTTTAAATAATTATGTAAGAATCATATCATGCAATAAATGGAAATATACTGAATAAGAGATACCTCTCTTATTTAGTATATTTAGTGGGAGTAATTCCACTCAAATTGGAGCTGTCCGACTGGGGAACCTCCACCTTGCAGAAAATCGAAGTGAAATAACTCTAATTGAGCTGTGTTGTATTCTTTACGGTGAGCAAGGTTGCCAGTGCTTCGCGAAGAAACGTTGTGTTGGCAGTGCGGTTGACTTTGACCCTAATACTTACTGCCAACCCAACTATTCCTCGCAACGAAGTTAAAATCAAATGCAATAATATTGTTTTGGCAAACATAGGTATCACTATGTTTTGCTTTGATAGACATACAAATATATTAAATTAGATTATTAAATAATTGTCTCAAAGAAAAATCAATGGGTAAAAACTGTTTATTTTGCTTCTTGCTGGCGACATGTCGATACAAGTTTATTTTGTCGCACATACGCAGCCGGAAATTGAAGTTGTTTTCATATACGATGCTATTTGTTACAGTTTAAGAGGTAAACAGCTTCTGTCTGCGAACGTTGTAAATATTTGGAACGTAGGTACTACTTTGTGTAATTATTACTCTTTTCTATATTTACATATAGGTAGTAAATAGTCTAAAACTTGCGAAAAGCTTTTCGCATGTGAAAAGGTTAAAATGTCAGGACATTTTAACTTAATTTATTATAATAACACATTGCCACTCGAAAAATAGCATTTTATTCATCGATAACAGTGAATAAAACTTTCCTTTAGTCACTGAGTGAAAAAAACATTTTGAATTTGGAACAAGCACGAATATACGAATTATGTACTTACAAAAATGAATAAAACATGCTGAAAGTACGTACTGGCTGGCTAAATGGAGTTATTCCATAGAGCTATAAAATTAAATAAAAAAAACCCGCCAATTTAAGTTATTTTCTATCTGTTTCGCCCAAACACAAAAGTCTTATCTAATACGACCGTTTCAAAACCAAACAAGAACATTACACTGAATTTCGAAAATTGTTCTAATTTCACTTTTCATTTTTAATGTTTATAAATTAATCCTTTGTTCTCTTATTACCGATTATATAATAAAATGTGATAAATAGTATACTACTATTTATTTTCTCGCAGTCAATGGTAAAAAGTAGAGCAGACAACTCTGGAAAAAAAAAAACTCTTTCTAACCTAGAATACCTCGCTACGCTCTCTCTCTCGGGATCCAACTTAGTCCCTCGTATTAAATTCCCTTTTTTTTTCACTTGTTGTATAATCTACAATATTTTATAGTACGGAAAATTTACATGGATCGTCAGCCACTTGGGGAGGCAGACTAAAAACCGCACGTGCCTTCACGTGCCCTAAAGTGATGGCTATAGGATCCGTGAAATTCGCCATGACTTGTAGAATATTAGGTATATTCTATAGTCTAACGTATTTAATGTTGACTCTCTTAATAGGTATTTTATGTCTTTCAGGTTCGTTTCTGACACAAATCTGTAAATATGCTGTGCCTTATTTGAATTTTCACGTGAATATTGTTCACAAATACCTTATCGTTACACGTGTATTCTCTCATAACACAATATCAAAACTTCGTTTTCCTCATTGAGATTATGTTTCAATAAGGAAATCATAAAGTTCTGTCTTCCCTTATTAGCTACTTCAGCCGTATCAATAAGTAAACATAACTCACTAAAAGGTATTTAATATCTCAAGCAACGGAAGCTTTCAGATAAAGGAAAGTTTTACATCTTAAATATTTCTGTTGAAATCTTAACAATTCGGGAATAATTTTGTGAAGGTTTTATATAATTTAATTATGCCTATTTTGTTATTTTTTTCTACAATAACATCGTCATCCTTCAAGCCTTTTACCAACTTTGTTGGAGTCAGCTTCCAATCTGACCAGATGCGGCTGAATATTAGTATTTTACACGAAGAGACTGCCATCAGACCCCAACCCAGTTTCTGGGCAATACCGATATCCTGAGGATAGACTGGTTGTCGAGCATTTTAGGCTTCTGACTGCTACTAATGATTGTCATCTAGGTGTATGAAATCCGGGACCAGTCAGTCCCGGATTACGTGCCGACACCTTACGTGCTCTCTGAAGCACGGAGGGGTCTCTAAGTCTCCACGGACATGACCGCATCTAGTGCAGCTTCACCTTGCAGATCGGTTGATCAGATATTATGGGCGCAGTAACCGCGCAATTGAAAGGTAGCATGTTACAATCGGGACTTACGGCTTTACGTGCTCTCCGAGGCACATATAATACATACTATATAGCATTCCGCCTATATTCCCCAAAGGACCTGTTTGTTCTGATGTATACCCATAATTCGGCAGTATGTTATGACTTATAATATAAATAATAATAATAATAAATATTCTTGGACAATTTTACACAGCATCATCTAGTCCCAAACTAAGCAGACCTTGTGCTTGGGCTTGAGCTTAATCCAAATTCCAAGTTGCTACCGAAAATGTCTAAAAACTGCTTGACTTGGAAATCGAAAATCAATGGAATAGAAATCAATATCAGGCTCTTATAAAAAACTAGCGATCCACCCCGGGTTCGTATAGGTGCTCTATATATATATATGCAGTCGTCTTGCATGGATCAAAATAATGTCTATGTCTGGGTTTTCAGCCAGGTTGCGGCTGTTGTGAGTTTGTGGACTTCCGAAATTCCACCGGGAAAACAGCGAAGTGGACATTCGTTTACCACATGCGACAGGGTCTGGGGCTATATACTGATAATAATGTATTATACGTGTAAAACTTCCGAAATAAATTATCTAAATAATAGTGAAAACTGTATCAAAATAAAATGTTGGGTGGTTTAGAAATAGAAAACCGGCCAAGTGCGAGTCGAATTCGCGCACGAAGGGTTCCGTACCAATATATGCGACACAAAAAACAATTTTTTTGTATGGGATCCCCCTTTAAATATTTATTTTATTCGGTTTTTAGTACTTGTGTTATAGGGGCAACAGAAATACATCATTTTTGAAAATGTCGACTATCTAGCTGTCACGGTTCATGAGATACAGCCTGGTGACGGACGGACGGATGGACAGCGGAGTCCTAATAGGGTCCTGGTTTTACCCTTGGTTACTTAACCCTAAAAAATGGAGAAATGTCACGACAATTCTACACTATTTAGTGACTACCATCCCATCATATAAGCACAATCTCGTCTTTCAAACAAGCAACTGTCTAATTCGTGTCTATGAGTAGTTCTTAATATACTTAAAGGCTCTTATCTCTTGAATAAATATTAATTATGACGCGTCTAATTAGCTTTTCAGTGCGCGTCGGAGATCCGTGACCACGCGGCTACACCTCATATTAAGAGTAAATCCTTTTAAATGCATAAATAATTTAGCTGACGGCGGATTACTGGTGTCTACTTTTACATAATTGTGTAACATAGGAAGCTGAAAATATTATATAAAAAAAATCATAACAATATATTGATGAAGGCACAATTCTAAAGTAATTAAGTTTCTAAAAAGCATCCTACATGAAATTTAAAGTTTTTATTTACATGCATATTTATTAAAAAAAGAATGAAAATTTAATTTTGTCATGTCAAGTTGTGTCGATTGTTTTATATGAAATGTCATTGTAGTGTTCTTGCTGTGCAACTAAATAATAAAATATTATTTATTATATCTGAAGATTGTTTTCTCTAAGGCCACCTTAATCCTAACAGGTTATGGGCCCAGGATACTTTGGTATTAGAAATTAGAAGAATATCGAAAGAAAACAGCAAAGAAAAATTTTTCAATCATTGTTGAAATAATTTCAAAATGGATCCCACACGACCAATGCAGTTAGAAAAATTTGATGGAAATAACTTTCGTCAATGGAAGTTCCAGATAAAATGCGCTTTAAAGGCAAAAGGAATTGATATTGGAATGCCAAAAACAGAACACAATACTGTTGAATGGTTGAAAAATGATGGTATGGCTATGTACATTATAACTTCGTCTATGGATTTCAAACAAATAACATTAATAGAAAATTGTGAAACTGCCAAGGAAATCATGATGAAACTTGAATCGATATATGAACAAAAGAGTGACATGTGCAAGATGTTTATTCATGAAAAGTTTTATCAGTACAAGATGGCGTCGGGTGATAATGTAGCTCAACATATTTCGAAAGTGGAAACCTTGGCTAAACAACTAAAAGAATGTGGTGAGACGGTTAGTGACATGGCTATCATAACAAAAATATTGGGTACATTGCCGCCCAAGTACAGATCATTACGTCAAGCGTGGATGTCATTAGACTCTAAGCAACAGACTATTGCAAATTTAACTGCTCGTCTGTTGGATGAAGAAGCAAGTTTTTCAAATGAAGAAGAACAAGAGACTGCTTTCCTTGTTGCTAATAAAAGTTGGAAGATGAAGCCAAAACAAAATGAACCGATGCCGTGTGGTAGTGGGATGAATCAAACTAAAAATTTCAAACATAGGTTTGAATGCTATAATTGTGGAAAGCGAGGCCATTTTTCTAAAGAATGTCGTGCTCCAAAGAAATCCAAGTACAGAAAACCTCAGCAAGAAGGTGCAGATAATATGTTAGCATTTTATGTAGAGAATAATGCTTGTAACACTGAAGAAAATACTTGGATTTTAGATAGTGGTGCCTCTGCGCATATGACTTTTAGAAAGGATTTGTTTTTTGAACTGCTTGAATGTAACCAGAAATCATTGTCATTGGGAAATAAACAATCAGTGGAAGTATCTGGTGTTGGCAAAGTATTAATACAGAGATATGTCAATGGACAATGGGAGACAAGCAAATTGCATGATGTGCTGTATGTGCCAAGCTTGAGAAGAAACCTATTTTCAGAAGGTGTGATAATACGAAAATCATATTCTATTGTCAAGAAAAACACAAGTGCTTTAATTTATAAAGAAAATGAACTTGTGATGAGTGCTAAGATCACAGAAAATAATTTGTACCAGTTGAACATAAAAACAGTGATTCCAGATACCTGTAACTTGGTACAAAACAATCACAGTGACATTAAAATGTGGCATGAGAGATTGGGACACATTAATTTGAAACAAATTAAAAGCATGAGTGCAAACAATGTTGTTGAAGGTTTAAAATTGAATGACAATGAACAAAATAATTTTGTTTGTGAGGCATGTGCATATGGAAAGCAATGCAAATTTCCATTTCACAAATCCGAGAGAGGAGAATTACAGCCAGGTAACCTTGTATACAGTGATGTATGTGGTCCAATGAGTTTCTCATCAATTCAGGGTATGAGATACTTTGTATTATTCAAAGATGCTGCTACGAGTTACAGGCATGTATATTTCATTAAAAATAAAAGTGATGTCATGGAAGTATTTAAGAAATACAATGCAATAATAAAAAATAAATTTATGCACAGTGTCAGAATATTACATACTGATAATGGAACTGAGTATGTGAATAAAGCTTTCCAGGAATATCTGGACAAAGAAGGAATAGTTCAGGAGCGCACTGCACCATATACGCCAGAGCAGAATGGACGTGTAGAAAGGGAAAATAGGACGATAATGGAGAGTGCACGTTCTATGTTGTATGCACGAGATGTACCATTGGTTCTATGGGCAGAAGCGGTAAATTGTGCAGTATATATATTAAATAGAACTTCGTCTACCCAAACTCCTAATACAACACCTTTTGAATTATGGAATGGCATCAAACCCCAGTTAAGTCATGTAAAGGTGTTTGGCAGTGTTGGTTATGTGTATGTTCCAGACCAACTAAGAAAAAAAATTAGAAAAAAAAAGTGAAATGATGATACTAGTTGGCTATGATAATACCAACTACAGGATGTATGATACAAATACAAGAAAAATAAAGATATCAAGAAATGTCATATTCGATGAACATCAAGTTCCAACCACAAGGAAAAATATTGCACAAATAAGTATTATTGATGAAGAAATGCTGATGAACCGGGGTAATGACCAAGACAGAGATGTAGATAGTGCTTTAAATGAAAATTCATCAACAGAGAATGAAGACAGCTTGTTGAGTTGTAATAGTGATGACCCAACATATGAACCGTCTCGAGAATTGGATGATTCAGTGGTACGGAATATTAATTTAAGACCACGACATAACAGAAACATTGAAGCAAATCTTGTAGAATTGTCATTACCTCAAACATATGCTGAAGCACTGAATAGTCAACAGAAAAAGGAATGGTCTGAAGCTATTAAAGAAGAATTATCAGCACATAAAGAAAATAATACATGGACTGCAGTTAAGAGAACTGATCAGAGAACCCTTACTACAAAGTGGATTTTTACTATTAAGAAAAATGAGAATAATGAAATTGTACGCTATAAGGCTCGTTTATGTGCACGTGGGTTCAAGCAGATCAAAGATATTTCATTTGCTGTAAATGTATTAAGCAGATATGTTACCAATCCAGGCCAACAACATGTAAATGCGGTTAAACGTGTAATTAAATATCTAGTGAGTAGTAAACATTTATGTATAAAATATGGAGAAAACAGTGGTCTTTATGGATATTCGGATGCTGATTTTGCTGGTGACCTCGATACACGAAAATCTACCACTGGTTATATTTTTTTAATGAATGGAGGAACAATCACATGGTCCAGTCAAAAACAAAAGACTGTTGCTCTCTCCACAACTGAGGCAGAATATGTAGCTGCTTGTGAATCTGCCAAAGAGATAATTTGGTTACAGCAACTGATGTTGGATTTAGGTGAAAGTTATGATTGTATTACATTAAATGTTGATAATCAGAGTTCAAACTTTTGCCTATCTGAGAGATCAGTTTTTATCTGGTTAAATAAAATGTTTATTTTTATGAAAGTTAAATTTTAAAGGGAGTATTAAAAAAAGAATGAAAATTTAATTTTGTCATGTCAAGTTGTGTCGATTGTTTTATATGAAATGTCATTGTAGTGTTCTTGCTGTGCAACTAAATAATAAAATATTATTTATTATATCTGAAGATTGTTTTCTCTAAGGCCACCTTAATCCTAACAATATTTCTCAAGAATAATGATGCTAATAATTATTTTTATTCTATAAGGAAACTACGCATTTTGATTTAAATTTCTTCAGAGTTAATCATACCTACTTACTCAACCTACTTACTCTTACTTATTTATATACCTACTTACGGCTTAAATGATACTAGTTTTGGTATGTATACAACTTTTCTAATTCTAAACTCAAAAAAGACACGAAAATAAAATATTTCAAACCATAACTCCTCAATATCTCAAAATTTATTTCAAACTCAAGTCTTAAATCACGTACAAATTCGACCAGACGTTGCAGTTCGGTGTAACGCGCGGCCGTAATTCATACGAGACGCGGATACGACCCTCGTCTTCCTGGCTGCATCTCGTAATCCTCTTAATAGATTCCGACGGACTCCGACTCCTAGGTACCGTGATGTACACCATCATACACTTAATGTGCTTCGAACATATTTACACGTGAACGGGAAAGTTTTGAATTAAGTACCGTCTTCGTGATTTTGTAGGATATTTGGGAAGACGTTAATGAAACAGCCAACTAGATATGATGGACTTAAATATTGCTTGCATCAAATGATACTGTGTAATATTCAGTAGCAACTTGGAGTTTTGATTTGTACCTATTGCAGTATACTCGTTCTCATTACATAAGACCTAAAATATGAGATTAGAGACATTCATTGTTAACTTAAAGGACAATACAAGCCTTATTTATAGAGTGTAGTACAGTAACTTACCTGTTTTTACATGTTATTTGTATGTATTCATTTAAATTATAAACACTACTGGGTTATAGTCTACACTATGCATTTACTTAAGTAAGCATTCCTTCTAAATCCAGCAATACACCTTTATAACCTTTTGGCGTAGTACGGTCAGCAACGAAAGTCCCTGAACACAGCAAAATTTTGAAAACACAGACAGCTTCAAAACTTGTTAAGAGTTTTTTTTTATTATGAAGGTAAAGTAAGTATTTAATGGTCATCTATGTAATGATTTCGCACAACCTTTATAGGTCAGTAAATTTATATTAAAAATCGTATTGAAGACTACATCATGTTTAGCGACTTGCGTTGCTAACTGTACCTACTACTTTATGATATTCAATTCCTAATCACTAAAAATGTTTAATATGACGAATTCACGATCATCACAATACAAAGATTTTAAGTGCATTGAAACTACTTTTTACGGATTTTATCGCGTTATATTGATAATATTAAATATTGTTAATTAGGGATCAATAATATCAATATAACGCGATAAAATCCGTAAAAAGTAGTTTTATTTCAATTATTTCAATCAATATTTTAATTTTATATTCGCGTAAATGTCAGAAATCAATATTTTAAGTGCATGTTTAGTTTTCAGCGTTAATTAAAAGTCTGAAAGTAAGAGATACCAAATCGCGTCTGCATAGTATCAAAACAATTTAAAATTGTGCGCAGCTAAGTAAACGCGAGTACCTAATAAACACAAAGAACTAAAAAGCTTTTATGTTAAAGTGCTTGTTTTTCCAATAAAAGGAAGCACGCCTTCGCCTCGTAGAAGAAAACAAAATGTGAAACTATATAATACTAATTATTGTCGTAGCCGGATGAAAAGACTCATTAAAATCGATTTCAACTGGGCTATAAGTTGTGAAGCATCATCACCATTAAACCTAATGATAATAACTTCATTATCATCACCATCATCAATCCATATACAGCCCCGCTGCTTGGCATGGGTCTCCTCTCAGATTGAGAGGGATTAGGCTATAGTCCACCACGCTGGCTTAGTGCGGATTGGCAGACTTCACACACGGGAATGGCAGCCGTTTTAGGAGCCATCTTAATGTAAAAATGACGTTCAAAAAGTACTACCTAGTAGTAACTAGTTCAAAAAGTACTACCTAGTAGTAACTAGTTCAAAAAGTACTACCTAGAAGTAACTAGTTCAAAAAGTACTACCTAGTAGTAACTAGTTTAAAAAGTACTACCTAGTAGTAACTAGTTTCAAAAGTACTACCTAGTAGTAACTAGTTTAAAAAGTACTACCTAGTAGTAACTAGTTTAAAAAGTACTACCTAGTAGTAACTAGTTTAAAAAGTACTACCTAGTAGTAACTAGTTCAAAAAGTACTACCTAGAAGTAACTAGTTCAAAAAGTACTACCTAGTAGTAACTAGTTTAAAAAGTACTACCTAGTAGTAACTAGTTCAAAAAGTACTACTTAGTAGTAGTGTGTCTTGAATAAATTATTTTGACTTTGACTTTGACACCTTCAAGAACATCTCTCAGGCATGCAGGTTTCCTCACGATGTTTTTCTTCACCGTTTAAGCGAGTGATAAAGTATAAATACGCACATGATTTCGAAAAGTCAGAGGTGGGTTATTGATGCCTTGGATTCGAACTCGAGACCTTTGACTTGCCAGTCCAATGATCATGCCACTATGCTTTTTGATACTAACTTAATCGACTTAAAAAAGTAGGTTATCAATTCAACAGTATTTTCATGTGTACACATACATATTGTATACGATCACGCCTATATTCCACGAAGGGTTAGTCAGAGGTGTACTAATGTATACCCATAGTTCGCCAGAATGTTTAGGTCACATGTAAAAAGGGCCGACCCTATTGCCATTAACCGGGCGCAAATCCAAATTTCGAACTGCTACTGAGAATTTCATAGTAATCCTAAAAACTTTTTGCGACCTGCGAACATAACACCTCAAGCACAGTAGTCGCTTGCGACCACTACACCTGCTGTACAGTAGTACAGCAGGTGCAGAAATTTGTACGGTCAAGCTATCCAAAACTGTCAAATTCAATTGAATTCGAACCTTATACATAGTTTTATATTAAAGTTGAAAATCAATCCAAGAAATTTGACAAATAGCTTGAACTGGCCTCTGTAGATACATATGAGATTTGTGTTGGTAATCGCACCCAAGATACACGAGAAAATACTAGTATCTACTAGAATAAAAATAAACTTACTTACCTCAATATATCTCAACGTAATACTTTAAATTAGAACACTCCTTGACATTAAACGTTCCGAGGAAAACGTGTAAGGTTAAATTGAAATATACGGCACAAAAGCCAGGGAATGTAATACTAGAGTTCATTTTCCTGGAAGTGTCGTCGGCGTTCAATACGACTGATGTATTCCGGTCAGTGAATTTGCTTAGAGACTAGACTGTCTGTATTTTTTAGTATATAAGGAGATATTGCATTTTTGAATACTTATAATGTACAAAATATACATGGGTTTAAAAATAGAATGTAATTTTCTGATTATATTTATTGCAAACGCGAACGACCATAAACCCTCAAGAACAGTGGATTTGCCAAAGACAAATAAAAACCATTTTTTTATGTCTGTATCCATACTAAGTAGCTGACTATTAATAGATTTATGGTATACATTATGTCGTTTGTCAACAGGTGAGGTTGCACAGATGCCAGTAGTTCCCAATTTATCATGAACCTTGTTATTTTGTTTTAAAGTTGAAAATATATCAAAGAAATTTGACAGATTGGGATAGCTTGATATGCTGTCCTCTGCATAGTCACGAAAATCAATATGTATAAACGTAGTGAAATTATAAAGCGATTTTCTCTTAGGCATTGACTGAAATTTGTGTTATCTTCTTCTTCTTCTATGGAAGTGGCGAAGTATAGTGTTAAGAACATAGTATTTTCAAAACTATACTATAATGATATTATTTTTATCTCTAAGTTACACTCTACGCGAAAAAAAATCATCTTTCACTTTCACTGTTCATTTCATGTATCACTTTTGACTGTTAGTAACCTTATCTATATTAATTAATGCTCATCACTGTACGGCCATTCAACCCGTAGATTTACAAATCAGTCTGTAGATTTACTTACTAGAGATAGGTTATATGACATAAAAACAAAAACATACCATCACGCCTATATACCCCGAAGAGTTAGGCAGAGGTGTACTAATACACCCACAGTTCGCCGGTATGTTTAGGTCCCATGTAATAGGGGGCGAGCCTATTGCCATTCACCGGGTACAAATCCAGACTCTGAGCTGCTACTGAGAATTACATAGAAAAAACCCAATAACACTTTGCTCGACCTGGGGATCGAACCCAAGACCTTTAGCGTAGCAGTCGCGCTTAGGACCACTAGATTAATGAGGCAGTCAGGATTATGACATATCAATTAATGTCAAGAATTCGGAATTCTGTCTCCGGTAAGCAAAGCAACCAATTGATTTGTTATTGGGTAAATGATGTGTAGTTTAAAGTTGCAAACAGCACACAAAATCGTAAATTTAATAATTCCTTGTGTCATTATCATTACTTGCTTAAACGTTGAAGGAAAACATTGTGAGGAAACCAGCATGCCTGAGAGATTTTCGCAACAACCTGTGAAGTCTGCCAACCTGCATTAGGCCAGCGTGGTGGCCTATAGCATAACCCATATCATTATAAGAGGAGACTCGTGCCCAGTAGTGGGACAGAAAATGGGTTGATGATGAAATTTACAATTACGAACAGTGTTGTCAATAGTTTTTTTTTTTATCTGGTGCTGTGACTATCAGAATAAAGTTTTTCTTTTTTCTAGTTGAAAAAATAGCTAACGGTATACTTACTATGTTTATACACACACACTTATGTAGAGAAGAACTAAATGTAGAGAGTTATCGACGGACTGAGGTATAGTTAACCCAATGAAATAACGTTTTCAGTCATTTTCAAATAAATAATTTATATAAAAAGCGTCACCTTTTTTACCTCATTTCCTAGACATATTTATGAGGTACAATTTTCCAAAAATAAATAACCAAATGGATTCTATTACCGTCGAGCCCAAGTCCCGGCCCCAGCGATTAATTATTAATCAACATTTTAAGAATATATTTAAAAACACGGTCAGTGAAAGGGTTAAGTTTGTCAGTTGTCACAAAATAAATAGGGCGAATGGAAACGGATTACATAATTAATTGAATGAAATAAAAAAGTTAATAGGGATTAACTTTTTTTTTTATTAGAAAAACCCAGTAACACTGTGCTCGACCTGGGAAACAAACCCAGGACTTATATAAGAAAGAAGAAAGTAAAAACATTTATTTGTCAACAAACGTTTTTTTACGACTTTTTTTACTAAAGTTACTAAAGTGGCAAACAAGCATACGGCCCACCTGATGGTAAGCGGTTACCGTAGCCTATAGATGCTTGCAACACCAGGAGTATGACATTGCGTTGCCGACCCTGTAAAACGAAAGAGAAATAGTTGGGTTGGCAGTATAAGGGTCAAAGTCACTGCCAACACAACGTTTCCTCGCGGAGCACTGGCAAGCTTGCGCCTCGTAAGGAACACAACACAGCTCTAAGCAGTGTTATTTAACTTCGATTTTCTGCAAGGTGGAGGTACTTCCCCAGTCGGGCAGCTCCAATTCGAGTGGAGTTACTCCCACTATGCCCTACCTCTCTTAGACTTCATTAATACCTACTTAAAGACATTACTTTAGATTTTTTTTAAACTTTTGCACGTCGTGTCCGCTACAGAAAAGGTTACCACTCAGCATAAATAAAGCTTTGTTAAGTTCAGAGGCCAGCACATCAAGCAACCACAAACTGTCAAATTTCTTTGATAGATTTTCAACTTTAATACACCGTAAGAAGGTTCATTTTCTATTGGGAAAATTTGACAGTTTTGGGTAGCTCGACTTGCTGGCGTCTGTACAAGACCATAACAAAGCGCTGATTTACAAAGGCCACATAATGACGTACAGATATAAAGCTAGGCTATATTATTTTATAGAATGTCCCAAAACCAGCACGCCACAGCGGCACTGGAAGCTAGGTACGATAAGTGTCTTTAAGAGATCTATTTACAGGAATAAATATCATGTATCTATTCACAATCGTTATTGAAGTAGTTAGAAGCTTAAAAAGCCTTACAACCAGTCTCTCCTCAGGAAATCGGTAGTGTCCAGAAATTGGGTTGTGGCTGTCGCTTCGTGTAAAATCTGGTTAGACTGGGAGCCGACCCCAATACGCTTAAGAAAAAGCTCAGAGGATAATATGATAAATGATAATTGATTTCTATAAATAGATCTTTTAGAACCACTAGACGACGTCTGTGGTCTAGTGGTTCGAGTACCGGACTGCTGATCATGGGGTCGTGGGTTCGATTCCCACAGGACACAAATATTTGTGTGGGTAAAACATGAGTATTTGTGTTTGTCTGGGTGTTTCTTATGTATTATAAGTATATATTTACAAAAAAAAAAGTATCTAAGTATTATATCCATTGTCTAGTACCCATAGTACAAGCTCTGCTTAGTTTGCTAGATGGTGCTGTGTAAAAAATGTCCCAAAAATATTTATTTATTTTAATGGCAGTTTTACAAGTAAATTAATACTAGATGAATTAATACGTCAGAATACAACCTAACGTTGACCTGAAGTTTTTCTTGAAGAAGCATGAAGTTCCCAATAACATGAAAGTCTATTATTGACGAAAATTCTTTGTATAGCATAAATCGCGCGCCTCTCTCACAAAGGCAGTTCAAAATATCGAAATTACGTCACGAACTTGGATAAAGAGGAAAAATATTCTTTCTGTTTGTTATTGGATACTAAAGGAGCTTACTTGTTATTGATTCGTTTTCCATAGAACAAGCAAAATACGTATTAATGTTTGTGTACGCTACTGGGAAATATGTTGTTTATAGTATTCTGTAGGTACTCTCTAGTGGTTTAGTTCATTGTTGTAAATTTATGCCTTTAGAGAAATTTATATTTGAAAGGTTTGAATGTAAATTGATATATAATTGATTTCTGACATTTACGCGAATATTATACATTGAAATAAAACTACTTTTTACGAATTTTATCGCGTATATTGATATTATTAATCCCGACGTTTCGGACTCTTTACAGCGTCCATGGTAATTATATCATCAAGACGCCCACCACCTCAGTCTACCCGTGACCATGGACGCTGTAAAGGGTCCGAAACGTCGGGATTAATAATATCAATATACGCGATAAAATCCGTAAAAAGTAGTTTTATTTCAATGTAAATTGATATGTTATTTTTATTTTGCTAAACTATTTATTCAATATAGATTACTTAAATAAATATTTACATAAATGATATTAAAATAAAAATAAATTTACTACTTACATAACATATTTACTACTTACATTCCTTCTTCGTGGATCACTGTTCCAACAACACGTATTTATCTCATTAGGAGTATTTTGCATAGATAGTCAACATTTGGATAAATATGAAGTGCGACTTGTGCGCGTCCGAGTTCACCGAGGGTGCTAAATGTACCACTTGCGCGAAACATTTAGACTTTGGCTGTGCGAACATTACGGAGCCCGGATGGAAAAAACTGGGAGATGACCGCAGATCTAAATGGAAGTGCCCTTCGTGCAGAGCCCCTTCACCTGGCCCGTCGTCAACTAGAGATCAGGTAACTTTGGAAGCCGTTATGAAAGAAATTCGTGAGGTCAAGATCCAGCTCATTGGATTACCTATAATAATTGAGGATGTCAAGGGCATAAGGGAATTAAAAGAGCTTAAGGCCTCGAGTCAATTTGCCAGTGAGAGAATAGATGAATTCACTGTAAAAATCACGACTGCTGAACAGCGGATTGAGGAACTTGAGCATAAATATGCGGCTTTGGAATCGAGTCTTAGCGACGTAAAAACTCAATTATTGAGTAGCGAGCAAAGATCTCGTCTTAATAACGTCGAGATTAAAGGTATTCCGCAAAAAAAGGACGAGAACCTGTTTAATGTTATTGAGAAGATCAACGCGAAGGTGGGATATACGGTTCCGAAGACGAGTATTAACTACATATCTAGAGTCCCAACACACAACTCCAAGGAAAAGTCTATTATTGTAAGCTTCCTAAACCGCTACATTAAAGAAGATTTTATAGCAGCTGCACGCGCACTAAAAACGCTAAAAGCGCAAGACATAGGATTTCCAGATGCACCACATCGAATTTATGTCAATGATCATCTAAATTCTGATACGAAACTACTACTTAATAAGACTAGAGAAGCTGCTAAGACTTGTAATTATGCCTATGTCTGGGTAAAATTTGGGAAGATACACGTACGTAAGAATGACAATACTCGTACATTTATTGTCAATAAGGTACAAGATTTAAACAAAATTGTTTAGTCTTTTATCTATGATGTTTGTTCTTTTATTTATACTTCAGTAAAATTGCACTTTGCTCATGTTATTATGTAATAAATATTAATTGTTGTTTCACCAAAATTTACGTTATCAAAGATTTTTTTAAGGTCACCAAAATGTATATTACCCCTGTCTCACCAAATGCATATCTCCCACCTCACCCGCAGTTTGTTAATTATTGTCCCCGTAAGGCTGTTCATCGCTCAGTAAAAAATGCAGTATGTATAGTTGTCTCGCTCGCTCCGCGGTTCGTAGTATTGGCACAGTTAAAATGGAGAGGGACAGCGATCTCTCAGTACGGTTTGCTTACGTTAGAAGATTTGTGGATTGCGATTCCCATTGATCAATCGACTCATAAAGCGCGTGTCAATTTGTATATTTGTGTTTTATACCTATGTAAGCAAAATTCAGGCTTAAGCTTCTCAAGTCAACTAGATAACTTCTTGACTAAATTGGATGATAGTATCATTATGCACCCCAATGACAAATATCTGATATTAGGTGACTTTAACTTAAGTGGAATCCAGTGGCAGCGCGATAATAGTGACAATTCGTTATATCCGAGCCATTTTAGTAGCAACGATGAGCATGCCTTAATTGACATACTTAATATACATAACCTCAAACAATATAATGGCATAATTAATGTATACGGTAGAATATTAGACTTAGTATTATTTAGTGATTATTTGACGGTCTCGGAATGTATGGATCCATTAGTACCTATTGACCCGCACCATGGGGCACTTATTATAAATATTAATAAAATCGGGGCTTCGTTTTTGGAACCAGCGCAGCGAGTTAAATATATGTTCACAAAGGGTGAGTATGGAGCAATCAATTTGAATATTAAAGAAAAGGATTGGCACATGGAATTTTCGAATAAGAGCGTCGAGGAGGCTGTGAATTATTTTTATTCATTTCTTAGGCAATTAATTGATAAATATGTTCCCAAATCTACATTTAATGTAAATAATCAATTCCCTATTTGGTATTCCCCGGCATTAAAACGTACAATTAAAGAAAAATATAAGTATTTTCGTAAATATAAAAAATATAAGAATAGAACAGATAATGAAACTTATAAATTTTTAAGAGAAAGGGTTAAAAGACTAGAAAATACTTGTTACGTATCATATATATCATCCGTGGAACAGTCAATAAAGAACAATCCTAGGCATTTTTGGAGTTACGTGAAGTCCCACCGTAAGTCAACTTCTATTCCGAGTTTTATTGAATATGGTGATAAGATTGCAGATACCGGAGAGAACATTTGTAATTTATTCTCTGATTTTTTTAACTCGACTTTTCTGAGGTCACCTCAAATCTCCCCGCACACTAATTCATACCCGACATATCACGAGTCTCTCTCGGACATATGTAGTGCACACATATGTAGGATGGAGGTTAACAAGCTTATCAAATCATTGGATCTCGCCAAATCAGCAGGACCTGATCACATTCCTCCTCTGTTCCTGGTAAAATGCGCCGATAGTATTTCTCTACCGGTCAGTTTGCTTTACACGCAATCGCTATATGAATGTAATGTTCCGGCCATATGGAAGTCTGCCTATGTTTCACCTATCCACAAAAAGGGCTCAAAAACCGACGTTACCAACTATAGGCCGGTCTCAAAATTATGCATTCTGGCTAAATTGTTCGAGAAGATGGTTTATAAGCAATTGTACGCCGCGTTAAAACCATCTTTTATTAGTACTCAACATGGGTTCCTCAAAGGTCGTTCAACAACAAGTAACCTTGTCATACTAAATGAATTCATTGCAGATGCTATGAGTAAAGGACAGCAGGTGGATGTCGTTTACACTGACTATAGCAAATGCTTCGATAGAATTGATCACAGCACCTTAATTACTAAACTTGAACGGATTGGTATTAGAGGGGACTTGCTAAGGTGGCTCTCATCATATATATCCAATAGAAGTCAGGCTGTTGTGGTCAATAATTACATTTCAAGCTGGGTACCCGTGCCGAGTGGGGTACCTCAAGGTTCCCTTCTTGGCCCACTGCTATTTTTAGTCTTTGTAAACGACATCGGGGACTGCTTCCATCACTCTGATGTTCTATGTTTTGCGGATGACATGAAGATATACAAGGCCATATCTTCTATTGCAGATGTCTCTGATCTCCAGGCTGACTTATCTCGTTTAGACCAATACTGCTTAAAAAATATGCTTGATTTAAATCCCTCAAAATGTTCGGTCGTGTCATATAGTAAAAAAGTAAATACTATCCACTGGGATTATCTACTTAAAGGCCATAAGCTCCAGAGGTGCCTAAACATACGTGATCTCGGTGTCATTCATGATTCTAAAATGTCGTTTCAAGAGCATATTGATAAAACTGTATCAAAGGCCTCTCAAGCACTGGGTTTTGTAATGCGGATGTCAGTGGATTTTAAGGAAGCAAAAACACTTAAAATTTTATATTGCACATATGTGCGTAGCATATTAGAGTACGCTAGTCAAGTCTGGAACCCATTTTATGATAAATATATATATCGTATTGAAAAAATTCAAATGAAATTTATAAAATATTTATGTTACCGTGTGAAATATAAGTATTCCTCGAAGGATTATTTGCAATTATGTGCTAAGTTTCATATACTCCCATTAACTGTGCGTCGAGAGGTTGCAGATGTTACTTTCTTGCTTAGCATAATATCAGGTTCCGTCGATTGTCCTGATCTACTATTAAGAATAGCCTTTGATGTTCCCACTAAGGTCACGAGATATTATACACCCATTCATTTACCGTTGGTATCTTCTAATTACTGCCAGAATGCGTTTATGTGGCGAGCGAGCAATAGCATGAATAATAAGTGTAAGCAATTAAATTTTGATATATTTCTAACTAGTCTGCAATCGGTGAGACGGGCAATTAGTTTAGAATTCTTTTCCAAAAAATTAACCTACTGTATATTGTGAATTGTGGTTATTTATATTTAAATAGTGTCTAAGCTTGTATCCACGCACTTCATATGTATTCAACTGCTAATCGCGAGGACCTGTTAATGGCTACCTGTTAATTTATAGTAGAATCAAATATGTGTGTCAATAGCTGTTGGTCTTCCATGTTCAAATAAATAAATAATGTACAGACGCCAGCAGGTCAAGCTACCCAAATCTGTCAAATTTTCCCAATTGAATATGTACCTTATGAATTTGTGTTAAAGTTGAAAATCAATCAAAGAAATTTGACAGATTGTGGTAGCTTGATGTGTACAATAAAAAAGTAAAATAGAAAGAACAATGCGTTCACGTCTAAGCGTCAAAGTATTCCACATCGCTTTCATCTGGTAACGTTCCCAGAAGACTGGTCGCATTGCCACGTGGAATGGCATTGCTGATTCTTAACTAACTAAATGTAACTAGTTGCATATGGAGGTAGGTAATGGTTACACTATAACTGAGAAATAATTCCTACTAATATTATAAAGGCGAAAGTAAAAATCTGTGTGTTTGTCTGTTACGCTTTCACGCCTAAACCACTGAACCGATTTTGATGAAATTTGGTACAGTGATAGATTGGATCATGGAGAAGGACATCGGCTACCGCGGGCAACAGCTTGTAATCTATAGTAGAATTAAAAACCAGATACTTGACTACTGTGTTTACACAAAGAGTAATAGGTGTTCGTATGACAACCGGGCCCGACGGTTTGACGTGTTCTCCGAGGCACGGAGAGTCTCGATGTGTTAGGGATGGTCACCCATCCGCAGATTGACCGCAGCTGCCGCAGCTTAATCTTGCTGATCGATTGATCAGCATAGTTAATATTAAATGTATTTGCTGCCATGTAACCTTGACCTAGACAATGGCAACAGGTTGCAGGGCGAAAAAAATCATGACACATAATAATTACGTAATTTGGTCACGTACAACAATATAAGTTATTCTGTGTACAATCTAGAGATAGAAAGATCTCGAAAAACTTAGCTTCTTTGCAAATAGCGCTCTGGCGCCAGATTGTGACCATTTAATTGACAAAAACCGTTAACAGTATTTTATAACTAACAGTCATCCGTTATTTGGTTTCACCAGAATCCCAAAGCGCTTGTTGAAATAAAAGTTACCCTATATCCTTCTCCAAGTTCTAACCTATCTCTGTACCGAATTTCATTAAAATCAGTTTAGCGATTTAGGCGTGAAAGCGTAACAAACAGCCAGAGTTACACTCGCATTTATAATATTAAGTAGGCACAATAAACTTCCATTAAAAAAATACTTGGAAAAAGGATACTCAAAAAGTTCCTTTCATAACGAAACGAGGTCATTGAACTTCACTTTTCTTCACATTTATGTTTCATTTCTATTTCTAAACTTTGTTCTTATGAATATTTTTCTACCTACTAGGTATAAATACGGCATACTAATAACAATATTCTTGCAAAACGGAAAGATATATTCCAAAAGATTATATGAGTGATCTCCCGAGTGTGTAATGAGTGTCTAATGATATCCTGTTTTTGTACCGAGTA
Organism: Acronicta alni; assembly: GCA_964056405.1. Lineage (NCBI taxonomy): Eukaryota > Metazoa > Arthropoda > Insecta > Lepidoptera > Noctuidae > Acronicta > Acronicta alni. Next base: position 5,390,999 of record OZ043918.1, on the reverse strand, counting down.
ATTAACGAATATTTGTGAGAATCGTTGTCTTTATGACGATAATATATAATAACTAGCTGACCCCGCATATAACGCGATAAAATCCGTAAAAAGTAGTTTTTTTAATTGAAAATGGGCTTGCTCTTGACTTCATTCTTGCCTCCGGAGCAGAGTTGAGGTTGACGGTGGAGCAAGCACACCCAGAAGATGCCTGTTCACCCTACTTTTAAATAGATTCGGGTTGTACGTACTCGGAAATATAGACGCAGGAAGAGAGTCCACTCTATAGCTATACGCATCACAAAAGATGATTTATAGAGCTCTGCGCGAATATTTCTCTGTGTCTTAAGAAAGGTAGGGCATAGTGGGAGTAATTCACTCAAATTGGAGCTGCCTGACTGGGGAAGTACCTCCGCTTGCAGAAAATAGAAGTGAAATAACACTGCTTTGAGCTGTGTTGTGTTCCTTATGGTGAGTAAGCTTGCCAGTGCTCCGCGAGGAAACGTTGTGTTATCAGTGGGGGGACTCTGATCCTTATACTGCCAACCCAACTATTCCTCCCGTTTTACAGGGTCGGCAACGCGCAAGTGATTCCCTTGGTGTTACAAGCGTTGGTAGGTATGCTTGTTAGCCACCTTAGTGGTATATAAAAAAAAATCATAGAATTCTCAGTAGACAAATCCAGTTTGTGCCCGGTTAATGGCAATATGCTCGCCCCCTATTTCACGAGACCTAAAAACATACCGGCGAAATGCCCTTCGGGAGTAACCCTTCGAGGAATACAGGCGTGGTAGTATGTTAAATTTCAATGTCTAATATTCGCGTGTCAGAAATCAATAGTTTGGACTATACAAGTCTTCGTAGGTATAAATACAAGACAGGTTTGCTTACGCTTAGTGCTGGAGCAGTGATAAAAAATGTACGCTTAAAGTAGGAAGCCATATATTCAAACAGTACGGAACTAAATGCAATATATTTTCTCGACTAGTCTTTCCCTTGTACTAGCTCAACAAAACACCTTACCGCTACACGATTCTTGAGTAAATGTTATGAGTAAGAACTTAGATTTCTGTGGAGTTACATATACACCGTGTTTTTTGTGTCGTCTTGCAGTCGAAAGGATATAACTACTTCTACTCATCAAGATCAACAATTTATTGTATGAGATCAACCATCAAGTGTAAAAAAAACAGCTACATTCTATAGATCTCGAAATAATGGTTTCTTTCGCCTGTAAAAACAAAAAACGGTGTATACGTATCATAATGTAATAGGATATCTATTACCATAGATAGGCATAAATCGAAAATCTGAACTGCAACTAAGAATTTCATAGATAAATTTAATAACACTGCTCGACCTGGGAATCGAACCTAGGACCTCTAGGGTAGCAGTCGTGCTTACGCTTAAATCTATTTTGAACCACATCTCTTTATGACTCACATAGATAGCAGATATAATGCCAATACACATGCAGACATAAATCTCAATACTTGACTACATCCATCCATCCATTCAACCTTCCTTCCTTCCATCCATCCATCTGTTCAACCATCGTTCTATTCATCCATCCATCCGTTCAACCATCCTTCCATCCATACGTTCAATTATCCATTCATCCATCCATTAACCAACCTTCCATCCATCAACCATCCATCCATCCACGGCCCGAATCTACCCACTGTTGAGTAGTGCCACTTTTTCCGGTCCTGTGTTAATATTATGAAAAGAGAAAGAAAGAAACATAATTTATTATCCACGTATTATTATATACATATTATCCACGTGTGACTAATAAATTCTCTAGTGTCATCGACCTATCTCGCTATCGGATGCCCCGCACTCCTTCAGCCCCTCATTGGTTTCCAATTACGACGAAGATACTTCATTTCTTGCTATATTTAAGTTTTTTTAATAATAATAATCTTTATTTGCCAGAAACATGGTATACTTATAACAGGATATTTTTTTAAAACATTTAGTTCAGTAAGTTACGCCGGCACCATAACCATATACTGTCCCACTGCTGGGCACGGGTCTCTGATAGTATTAGAGGGATTAGGGTATAGTTCATAAATTAATACAATATAATAATACAAAATTACTAACCGGAGCAATGTTTTTATGGACACAATACAAATCATATTCTGATCATATCTGATCTGATTCTGATCATATCTGATAAATCATATCTGCTTAGTTTGGGAATAGATGGTGCTGTGTGAAAATGTCCCAAAAATATTTATTTATTTATTATTTAACCGAGCAAATATCCAAAATTCAAGAACTTCTTCGAAAAGCCCAATAACACTCTGCTCGACCTGGAATTGAACCCATGACCCATGACACTTGTGTCAGGTCGTTGTATTCCCAGCAACATTGTTGAGTCGAACAACGCTGATACATACGTCATACTCGTGAACGGGTGCCGTCTGTCAGGGCTGGTCTGCTCTTACTGTCAATGGCAATTTTCTTTCTCTTTTTTCTGTTTACTATACTGGATTGATTAATTTTAGTACACATCAAACAGCATTGTTCTCATGAACTATTCAGAACAAAAAAATGTAAACCAAAGTTAACACTAATCATGTTTTTTTTTAAAAAGGGTGTCAATTGCGGCCGGTTTTTTTTCCATAAGACCCATAAAACAGTGCAACTAGTTTTGAATTTTAAAAAGTGATACCTAATAATGGTTTAAATTAAATAAAAGATTTGACTTTGACTTTGATTTTGACCTCTAGCGTAGCAGTCACGTTTAGAACCAATAAACTAACGATGCAATTAAGAAAAAATTACATCACGTATTATAAGTTTCGCAGCTCTTATTTCATTTAAACTAGATAAAGGAAAATTCCCAAGGCTTCGGGTACCTACTCGTATCATGTCGCCCGGTGTGAATCACCTGAAGGTAGTGGGCGACTCGAGGCTAGACGCGAGTGGGTTAGCAACCTAGTATTTATTAGTATATTGATATTAGATGTGGGAATATTCCATCCCTTAATTCAATATTAACGTCAAACTATTGAATTAAAAATGATAGGTCCTGTATTTTTTGTGTTCATACATTTCGTTTTGATTTTTATTTACGACAAACAAGCATACGGGCCGTCTGATTGTAAGCGGTATTCGCAGTCTATAGACCGCCAGCAACACCAGTGGTATCAATAGCGCGTTGTCATCTTGAGACCTCAGTCGTTTGAAGGCTCAAATGCTCAGTAATTTATTTGTTGAATTCTAAATAATATATAAGTATTATATCCATTATCTGGTACAGTCAGCAACGAAAGTCGCTGAACATAACAAAATTTTGAAAACATCACAGCTCCAAAACTTGTGAAGAGGTTTTTTCTATTAAGGTAACCTGAATATTGAATGGTCATCTATGCAATTATTTCGCATAACCTTCACAGGTCAGTAACTTCACACTTAGTAAAAATCATATTGAAAATTGCAACTTGTTCAGCGACTTTCGTTGCTGACTGTACGTAGTACAAGTAAGGCTTAGTATGTCCTGTGCTGTGTAAAAATGTATTATTAAAAGTATTATGACGTTTTTTGTTAAACGACGCGTCAAGAGTATACTTTCTATGTACACTTGTAGGCAACGGCTTCTCGGCCGAGCCCTTGACATTGCCAATGTCAATAGGTGACGGTAGCCAGTTACGTATTGAACTTGGCTAAGAATGCAAAAAGAACTTTGCTAGTGTAAAATATATCTCGAAACGCTGAAAATAGAAACGTTGCGATCGGATTTCTATTTTGGGGTCACATTTAATGACAAAATCTGACAAATTTTTCCAATTGAATATGAACCTTATTATTTGTACTGAAGTTGAAAATCAATAAAAAAAATTGACAGATTGTGGTAGCTTGATATGCAGGCCTCTGTACATCATCATCATCAACCCATATACTGTCCCACTGCTGGGCACGGGTCTCCTCTCATATTGAAAGGGATTAGGCTATAGTCCACCACGCTGGCCTAGCGCAGGTTGGCACACTTCACACACCGTCGAGAAAAATGTTAAAGCATGCAAGGTTACAGGACTGTAGCGAAGTATCAACATCATTTTTTTTTTTAAATATAGAGATGCTAAACACTTTTTATCGTGTCAAGAATTTCCAATATTTTTCTCATGGAGTTACAAATGGGATTCGTCATATTCTTACCGACTAAAACCAACACGGTGTTTCTCCTCACCGCTATTTGTCCTCAGAGCCTGTTACCAACTGTGTTTGGGTCGGCTTCCAGTCTAGTCTGTCTCTTTTGGGTTTCCGACTACCACTACCGATTGTCATAGGTGTTCGTATGACAAGCTTGACGGATAGCTGTACGTGCTCACTGAGGCACCGATGGATCTCGATATGTTAAGAATGGCTGCCCATCCACACACTGACCGTGGTTATTGCAGCTTAACCTCGCGCATCAGTTGATCAGCATAGTTATTATTGAGCCACGAGCCCCTTATGGCTCGTCTACGATTGTGACTAACAATTGTCATAGGTGTTTGTATAACAACCGGGACCGATAGCTTTACGTACAGTGGCCAGCCCATCAAGCTACCACAATCTGTCAAATTTCTTTGATAGATTTTCAACTTTAATACAACACAATAAGGTTCATTTTCAATTGGACAAATTTGACAGTTTTGGATAGCTTGACCTGCTGGCGTCTGTACAGAGGCACATGCTACCCCAATATGTCAAATATCTTTGATTGATTTTAAATTTTAATAAGGTTCATATTTAATCGGAAAACAAAACAGTTTTGGATAGCTTAACCTGCTAGCGTCAGTATTCTCCGAGGCTCCGACTTCTCGATGTGTTAAGAAGGGTCGACCAGCCACAGACTGACCGCGTCTAGCGCAGCTTAACCTTGCACATCGCTTGATTAGCGTAATTTTTAGCCATGAGTTCCTCCTCACTGGTACTGCGCCGAGGTAACAGGAACGTCTTAACATCCTAAACTGATGATATCAGTCGAGATGACTCATCAAACACCTCTGTGGTCTAGCGGTTCGAGTGCCGGACTGCTGATCATGAGGTCGTGGGTTCGATTTCCACAGGACACAAATATTTATGTGGATAAAACATGATTATTTGTGTTTGTCTGGGTGTTTCTTATGTATTATAAGTATGTATTAACTGGATGTATTATGTCCATTATGTAGTACCCATAGTACAAGCTCTGCTTAGTTTGGGACTAGATGGTTTTGAGTAAAAATGTCCCAAAAATATTTAAAAAAAAAAACAATTTACAAACATACATACATACCATTACGCCTGCATTCCCCGAAGGGTTAGGCATAGTGGCAAAACTACACCAATAGTTCGTTGGTATGCTTAGGTTCCATGTAATAGGGATCCAGTCTATTGCCATTAACCGGGCACAAGTCCAAGGCCCGAGCTGCTACTGAGAATTTCATAGAAAAACTCAGTAACACTACTGGAAATGGGAGTTGTGCCTAGGACCTCTAGCGTAGCAGTCGCGCTTTAGACCACTAGACTGACCACGCAGTTATTTATTATCATATTATTTAGTTAACGAAAAACATGACGATATAATAAGACTTTTCAATTCTGAAAAAAAAAATTGTAATTATCTCACTTTTTGGAAAATTCTGCTTGTCTTACGGGAATGTTTTTGATGGGATCGAAAAAGCTTTTTGCTATATTCGATTACATAATCGACTAGAGGATTAGGTATTCTCTCGGAAATATGATCACTTCTATCATTCACTTAAAACATTTTGGGTTAATTTGAAGTAGGTAAATAAGTTAGTAAGAAGCCATTAGGATGAAAATTATAAACCTAAATTATATATAGCTTGACTTACTCGCAACAAACATCAACAGTATCTCAAGCTAACTTATTTATCTCGTAAAATACTTGTTAATACTCCACCCCGGGAATTGTGCGATGAAGTTGGGCTTCTCCGAACACCCACCGAAGCCGGATCAGTCGCACAACCAATCACCCGACTGAACAATCCAATTTAATAAGACCTTTGAATTTGTATTTCTTCGCATCAGCACAGTTTATTATTATAATATTGAAGGGGACGTGGCAGGTCAAGTTTAAGTGGTGACCGGATTTGTTTGTCCACAGTTCTATGGATAATTCGTATAAAAGGAGTGTCGGGGTGTGTGGGGAGAATCATCTAAGGACAAAACTTGTTTACACTACTTACGGAATTAAATCACTCCAGTTGGTGTTTGCTAAACTGGTCCAGTGACTTTTGACATAAGTAACGACTTATTTGTTTTTCCTGTTGACTTGCCGCTTTGAATAAATAATGAATTTTCAATTTTCCTCATCTCGTAAAAAAATTACATTTATTTTAATCATAATCTTTATAATTTAAAAATTGTACTCGTAACTTACACGTGTATTTAAATGTTGAATAGAATATTAATTACCATGTCCCACCCACCGCAGTTAAAAAGTAATTATTCACATTTACATACATTACGTTGCAATCACCCTAACAACATAAAAGTTATGTTAATGAGAAGGCATTATTATTGGGTGAGTCACCATACACGATACTTGTTTTGTTGTACACGAAAAAAATTCCAAATTAAGTTTTTACTAACCTACTATAAGAAAAAAAAAAGTTATCTTCATGGAAACTTCGTTCGTCGTTAAAAAGTATTTTATTACTAGTGCGCGCAAGACCAATAGGCAACTACAAACTTATAAAAGAAACTTTTAATTTGAACTTGGCCACCGATAACAATGCAGCAAGTTGTGGCAGTCCGCGCAGGGAGCGGGGAAACGCCAATCTTCCTCACATTGCAGTACATAACCGTACTTCTTTGTAAGAACACCTCGCAAAACTTTGTCGCAAGTAAACTCCGCGAAGTGGCTAAGTCGGCAGTCGGGAGCCGCCGCCGCCGATCGCTCCCGCTGATCGCTCCGCTCACTCAGCTCCACCCCCCGCTCCGCTGCGAACAACGATCCGCCTCCGACAAACAAACGGACAAGTTTTAATGTTTTGCTCACAAAGTGTATGATTAAACGCGGAGAGCGCCGGAGAGAGTCGGCCGTAAGTTATTGATTTTCCCCGACCGAACCCCTGTCGACTACGAGGCTCGCGGTCTGGTACAGCAGCGCTACGAGGTTATAACACTTTTTAACTGTGTAAAAACGTTATTAAAACTACTTTTATTGATAACAATGTGTTCTAAATCACTTTTAATAACCCACAGAATAGTTTACTTGTGATAAAATAAGTGTTTACAAGTTTTATACGTAACTTACAATGCGAAAAGTTAGTGTATGCTGCGCAACTGTACCGCGGGTGGCACAAGTCGCGCACCCTACAACTTCACGTCGCTCTACGTTCCGAAGTTAACGCAAAGTTCCGCCATTTTGGAACATGCTCACAACCCACTTGTTTTATAAAGAAACTTTTTATTAATTCCTGTGGGCCGCGGAGTGTCAGTAAGATGTTTTGAGGTTATGCTGAAAGACGAAAGACGATATTCTGACTTGGAGGTGTTGTTCTAGTGTTATAGTGACTGTGTTGGGCCTGAATACGAGTGTTTATGTTCATTTGAGATATTGTTTTGAAGTGTATCTCGACTTACGTGCGTTGGATGCTCTTGTGATCTGTGTTTACTTCTGGCAACAGTGAGGAGGACGCTCGGAGCACTGTTTTGACCTTGCCTATGGATCAGTCATTCGACTGAGTGACAGGTGATAAGTAGCAAACTTTGTTTCACTAGTTTATATGGCCGGTAGAAAAGTTGTGTCACTGAAAAGTTTTACGCAAAAAGTGTTTACGAGTTACTATAACTACTTATAGAGAGTGTGAAATCATTCCAAACTGCATCGTTAGCGTGATTTCAAGTGAGATATTCGAGCAAAACGTCATCAATCATGTTTATAGTCCATATTATGAATTGAATGGTATTTACGAGATTTTTAACAGTGTTATATTTTAATAATCATTCGCTTATATGATTAATAATGGTGAAAAACGATAGGGAAAATAACAAAGCGACGTCCTAAGCCCACCGTTTGTCGGAAAACATTTCCCTAATGACGCATAAATAAAGCAACAAAAGAATAAACAAATAATTATCTCATTTCATCAAACGAATTAATTTTCTTGGAAGTAGAACCGCGTACCGAGCGCAAACCGTGAGTTACTTAGAAATGGAATTTTAAAATCATATTTTATGTACGATGTAACCTTGTTATGACGTTTATTATCAATAATATTATTGATTCAATATCGCGATAAGTCTATTTATTCAAATAACTAAACGTATCTTCAAATTGTATCTAATACAGATTTGTCTACAATGTTTCTAGTCAATTTGATACAGTTGAATAGGTACAACTTAAACAGTACTTACACTAAATATACTCTAAGCATGTTAACTAATGTGTGTATCAGCTTCAGAGGACTAAATTGAGCTCATTAAAACTTCGAGATCTTATAAAATCATAGAGGTATAGTTCCCAGCGTTCTACAATAGCCGCAAGTGAAACACGACGTTGTTGTTCCTAACTAAACTTGATCTGTTTACTTTCACATCCAAGATAAAGTATGTATACAACCACTTTTACGGATTTTATCGCGTATATTGATATTATTAATCCCGATTAATCCCGATCAATGTATAATATTCGCGTAAATGTCAGAAATCAATATGTATACAACCTTTAGAATTATTAAGCCTATTTTCGATTGATCTATCTTCCAATACAAACATTCCTTTATATCCTATACGTAAACATTTATTTAGTAACGAAAGTCCTGTCGAACTATCTCATAAATAAAGTAAAATGCCTCCGATATTGGGTCGTTTTATTGAGGACGCTATTACAAAGTCATTTCAGCGACCGGTCCCAGTCTCAGTCCATTGTAGAAGGAAAATCTTTCTACAGTCACGGCTCTCGATGGGATAACGCAGATAGCTTTCGGTTCTGAAAGGTCCCACGTTATATCCGGCCTTCAAACAATAATTAACTTAATATCCTTCGCTTAGAGCCCAATCTCGTACGCAACCCAAGAAAGCTATGAAACTTTGTTAAATAACTTTTCAGATAACTTGAACTTGGCGTATTTGCGCAAAGTTGTAAGCGGAATTCTACCGCGAGCTAATTCAATCTGTACCCGCTTGTAATAAATGTTGTTTTCGCGTAATGCCAATTGGGGAGTTTGTGTATTCTGTTGAGTTGAAAGTTCTGGACTTCACGAAGCAAAACGCGAACTTTTGTAGAACATTTCAGTGTAGTTAGTACAATGTTATAATGGAAATAAGCACTTCAAAATGGCGTAGTCTGCAGCTGTATTATAGGTGTGTGGATCGATTGGCAGATGTTTTGCTGTGATGGATAACAATCATAGTTTTGACAGTTGTTCGATTGCTTATGCGAATGATACCCAAGTTCGATATTAGCTTTTGGAGCATAGGTATAAATATAATTGACGACGTGCGTCGTTCGAGTTTTGGATTGCTGATTACGAGATTGTGGGTTCGATTCCCACAATAAATATGCAATGAATTTAAGAGTGTGTTTGTTTGGGTGTATATATTTTATTATATAAGTACCTATATATTTACAAAAAATATTATATGCGTATTATATCCATTGTCATAGTTCAATGTTCGCTTAGTTTGGGAATTTATGGTGTTGTGTAAAAATGTTACATATATTTATTTATTATTATGACTTCCTCATCTGTGGTCATCGTGACTGCTACGCTAGAGGTCTTGGGTTCGGTTCCTAGGTCGATCATGTTATTAAATATATCTATGAAATTCTCAGTAGCAGCTCGGAGTTTGGAGTTGTGCTCGGTTAATGACAATAGGCTAGCCCCATATTACATGGGACCTACATACCAGCGAACGGTGTACATTGGTACACTTCTGCTTAACCCTTCGGGGAATACTGGCGTGATGATATGTTATGTTGTGTGTTAATTATAGTAGTATAATGGTAGGTATGTTTTAAATAAAAAGTTATTTGATTTTACGTACAGTCAGCAACGTAAGTCCCTGAACATGTTGAAATCATCAATATGATTTTTAATAAGTATGAAGTTACTGACCTGTGAAGGTTATGCGAAATAATTGCATAGATGACCATTAAATATTTAGGTTACCTTTATAGAAAAAACCTCTTGACAAGTTTTGGAGCTGTGATGTTTTCAAAATTTAGCTGTGTTCAGCTACTTTCGTTGCTGACTGTACTTGTATGAAACGTGTTCTTGTGAATAGCGCTTTTGTTTTCTACTGTGTTGCGTAACAAAGTAACAAAGGATTTCATCTTAATGCATACTTTCTTTTATGATATTCTTTTATACAAACAGACAAAGTATATTTTTCTATTCGTTCATAATAATATGACTTTATATAAGAATTTTAGACTATAACACGTGATTAACTGACCAAATTAATCGCTCAACAACATTTTAATTTCCACCACCTTTTACCATAATGAACAACCCATTTCACACCCTTACTTAAAAAATTTTAACACTTCAGCGAAAATATAAAATGATCGGGGTAGCATCGCATGGCACGGCTCTAAATATAGAAACAAAGGAATATCCTGTCACGACTTTCATATAAATAAACACAGAGCAATGGAAACATTGATACATAACTATGTAGATACGTAATCCCCGAAGCCTGATACACACACACAGACACGCATCCACGTACGCACACACACACAAAAATATCTACAAATATAACATTATTATACCGTATACACAAACAGTTGTACGAGTTTCCCTGAAACCTGAAAGCTTACAGTAACAACGTACTTAATTGTATAGTATGTTATATATTCAAGCACATTCAGAATTTACTACTAGCTCAGAATTAAACCCTAATAACTCCCGCCATTTGAAACGTAACAACCGCCATTCATGCGCTCAATTGAAAACGAACTTTATCGTTGTCGATTTAAGTTTTATTTTTACACAAGTGCTCGGAGTTGTCGTGGCAGTTTTCGCTAGTTCTATTACATTTTGCTTCGTTTCTTTTTATTTGCTTTGAACAATAAATGGGTCTTGACTACACAACTGTCTTGTGTATACGTGACTTAGTGATATTATGCGAGCGTAAACAGTATGTCTTCGATTTTATTGTGTAATTCATGAGAGGGTTGTAAAATTTCGATTTTGCATAAAATAAGGTCAGAGGGACCCTAAAAATGGGATAGAGTAATGAAATAATAGTAAAGTTTCGTGATTGGCTTATAAAACGTTAATATCGATATATTTTTTCTTTGAAACTTTTAAAAAGTTATAGATATAAAAACTTATTTTATAATATTTTAATTGTATCTGGCGCATGCTAAACATTTTTAAAGATATCAATTATATCGAAAGAAAATTTTGATTTTAGGAATCTCGATACCTTAGTTGACTAAATCGTCCGGTGTATTGAACCATATGATGCAAGTTCGAATCCGAAATTTTCTTTTTCTAACATTTAATAATGTAACAATCTCATCTTCACGTTTATAATGCAAATATTTTCAACGTCAGATACATACATTGGATGACTTCGACAATGAATTATGAGTTTTATTCCTTGGTACGATGGGTTATTTTGGTAGCATTCACTTCTAGGTTAAACGAACATCGTTTGTAACAAACCAGGATAAAATGAACTCTTATACTATTAAAAATCCCTACTACACTAGGTCAAGTTTTACTAGTGACTTGCGATCGAGTGTTTATTCGTGAGCTTGCAAATATTTCTGCATCAGATGTTGTATATTATGTACAGAGGCCAGCACATCAAGCTATCCCAATCTGTAAAATTTCTTTGATAGATTTTCAACTTTAACACAAAGTAGTAAGGTTCATGTTCAATTGGAAAAAATTGACAGTTTAGGATAGCTTGACCTGCTGGCGTATGTACTTACTATCAGATGGGTCCATACTCACGGGAGGGAAGTCGTGACTAAGTTACGCTGACCAACCGATCTGCAAGGTTAAGCCGCGGTCAGTAAGTGGATGGGTGACCATTCTTAACACACAGACCCCTCCGTATCTAGGAGACCACGTTGCCCCGGTTGTCATGCGAACACCTATGACAATCGTTACTGGTACAACCCCAAAAGCCTGAGAACCTGTCTATCCTCAGGATATCGGTATTGCCCAGAAATTTGGTTGTGAAGTCTGTTTGTAGTGGCTTCGTGTACTGATTGATATACAGCCGCATCTGGTAAGAACAGAAGTCAACCTCAACATAGATGGGAAAAGGCTGTGGAAGTCAAGCATTTTATTTCAATTAGACCTTTACGGCACTTTTTAATAGGCTGAAGGTAGTTGCACGGTTCCAAAAAGTGGGTCTTATGGAGAAGAACCGGTAAGAAACTCCATAGACACTCTTTTTAAAAAGAACATGATTACAGTGTTCATTTTAGTTTACAATCTAAGTCTGAATCATCATCATCAACCCATATACTGTCCCACTACTGGGCACGGGTCTCCTCTCATATTGAGAGTGATTAGGCTATATGTGATGTCCACCACGCTGGCCTAGTGCGGGTTGGCAGACTTCACAAAGCGTCGAGAAAATCTCTAAGGTATGCAGGTTTCCTCACGATGTTTTCCTTCACCGTTTAAGCGAGTGATAATTAATTATTAATACGCACATGAATTCGAAAAGTCAGAGGTGCTTGCCTTGGGTTCGAACTCGAGACCTTCGACTTGGCAGTCCAATGGTCAGACCACTAGGCTATCACTGCTTTGAATAGTTGATGAGAACTATGCAGTTTGATGTGTACCTACTATTCCTGATGATGTAACCATAATATAGGTACATTCACACATATTTCTCATATGAGTGGGCAGAACCTACATACAGCCACTTGCTGCTATTTTTACATAATTATTCATTATCATCATCATCAACCAGTCCCACTGCTGGGCATGGGTCTCCTCTCACAGAACGAGGGGGAAATTAAATAATTAATTAAATAAAATCTTATAATTATTAATATTTAAACATCTTGAGATTGATGTTTTAGAAATGAGAATGAGTTCTAGTAGACAATAACAGTAACAGATTGAAAAAAATACAAAGTGTTGTACTTTGTATAGTTTTTCAATCGTAATATAAATAGGTAACTTAACGTTTTAAATACATGACATTTGTACGACATTTACGAGAAAAAAACCTTGGACACAGATAATTTATCAAAGATGCGAATTTCAGGTAGTTTCACCATCAACCCATATACTGTCCCAGTGCTGGGCACGGGTCTCCTCTCATATTGACAGGGATTAGGCTATAGTCCACCACGCTAGCCTAGTGCGGGTTGGTAGACTTCACAAACCGTCGAGAAAAATCTCTAAGTTATACAGGTTTCCTCACGATGTTTTCCTTCACCGTTTAAGCGAGTGATAATTAATTATTAATACGCACATGAATTCGAAAAGTCAGAGGTGCGTGCCTTGGGTTCGAACTCCAGACCTTCGACTTGGCAGTCCAATGGTCATACCACTAGGCTATCACTGCTTCTCAGGTAGATTAATTGGCTAAAATGTTTGTGTGTGTGGCGCGGTGTACTTAACCGAAGAGACGCAGGTTCCAATCCTGTCTAAGATCAATTTTTACTTTTACTAAAACCTTTAAAAAATGCATGCGTTAATGCCAAATTGACAAAACATGTAGATTTATATTTGATAACATTACCCATGCTCAACCTTACATATTCGAGTACCATTTAATTAATGGCCCGAATTCGAACTACCAACTGTATCGATATCGCTTTGATTCAACTTGTTGTAGGGACATCCTTATCGATACTCAGTTATCGATACACCGAAAACCAACAAGTTTCACATGAACTGGGAAGTTGAATTACTTTGTATAGGATATTAAGTTAGTATGTCGGTTAGCCTCGTAAGTTGTAAGCGCGACTGCTTTGATAGAGGTCCTGATTTCGATTCCCAGGTCGAGCAAACTTATTAGGTTATTCTATAAAATTCTCAGTAGCAGCTCGGAGTTTGGATTTGTGCCTGGTTAAGGACAATAGGCTCGCCCCTTATTACATGGGACCTAAACATACCGAAACCGTGGGTGTATAACTGTGGTACATCTCTAGCTCTTCGATTGTCAAGTTGTCTTCAAGTTGTCAAAGTTTATTTGGTTTGCCAATTTACATTCTAATTAATTTATTTTATATTTCGGGGAAGTAATTAAAATTTGGCTACTTATTCTTAAAATGTATTAAATCTAACGGGAATCAAACGGGAGTTAAATTCCAATATAAATATTATGTTTAATTAGTCTAAAAAATAATATAATTTTTGGATGTGTAATCTCTACTGAGTGGATTCCTTAAGAAGCTCAAATCAATCTATGTACTCGGTCAAGTTCTCATTATTGACAATATTATAACAACCCTTACAACAAAAATTACCTGATTGATTACGTTACAATAGTTACGAAAGCAAGTACTTGAATCAAATTCGAATCATGGCTTATTATTTTGTAAAGTAACACGAGCTAAAATAATCTTTATTTACAAGATGACTGAATACAGTTTTCAGTGTCCCAAATAAGTTTGATAGAGTCCACAGATAGGATAAGAGGTGTTACTGTAAAATTCATTTTATTTCTCAGGTGATAAGATACATTTTTATGTGCCTGTTTATACACTTCAATATAGATCCGTAGCCTACTTTATTATTGTATTTAATGAATATAAATGAAGGTAAATATTACTTTAACATTTTCCTTCGAAATTCAATTATTTATGATCATTTCGGTACGGTACATTTTCTAAAGGCAGTCTATGAAAAATAGATAAAGATTTTTTTCTAAAGATATACATTTTAGAGAAAGAATAATTCGATCTCAGGCGTGGTTTGAACCTGCGTCCATCCGGATAAGCACACCGGACGCTTTAGTCAACTAAGCTACCGAGACAACTGGCTGTGATGTCAAATTTCTCTGCCACATTCTACGTCTTATAGGTGACTTCAGCGACATCTATCGAAGACATCATCATCATCATCAACCCATATACTGTCCCACTGCTGGGCACGGGTCTCCTCTCATATTGAGAGGCATTAGGCTATAGTCCACCACGCTGGCCTAGTGCGGGTTGGCAGACTTCACAAACTGAAAAATCTTTAAGGCATGCAGGTTTCCTCACGATGTTTTAATTCACCGTTTATGCGAGTGATAATTATTTATTAATACGCACATGAATTCGAAAAGTCAAAGGTGCGTGCCTTGTGTTCGAACTCGAACCTTCGACTTGGCAGTCCAATGGTCATACCACTAGGCTATCACTGTCTACTCGAAGACATATTACTGTTTTTTTCTTTTAAAACGTTTACCTGAAACCTTAAAACAATTTAAACCTTTTTTATAATGTAAGTTGTATTCATCTAATTCATACGCATTCTTAGGCAGATTTGGTTCACATAAAAATGTGTGTCCTTTGGGAATCAAACCGGCTTCGTGATCAGCAAACCGATGCTCGAACCACTAACCCACAGACGTCGTCAAAAAAATTTGCAAGCATACAAAAGTAATACGCTTAAATCAATACTTTGGCAATGCCATAGTTGGGTTGTTTGTATAGAACCAGTATTGATTACATCAATATCCGTATTGCAAAAGTTGGAACCGAAACTTGAAACTTTTATACTTCAGAAAGAAGAAAGAAAAATAATTTATTTATTCAATATACTTCTACAAATAATAGTAATAATAAATTTATTAAAATTTAATAAAAGTATTTCACACAGACATTTTCCGTAGTCCCCACACTAGGCAAGCCTGTGTCCCGGGGTCCCAGATAAATGAGTTATACATCTCAAAGTTTGTCTTTATTACAGCACTAGTTAAAAAATAAACAATTTGTATATATTTTAATGTATTTATATATGTCAGTATATATAATACTACGATATTGTATTAATCAGTTATTCTTTCTCTTCACAATTTAAGTCAGTATGCCTTTGCCTATGCCTGCCTACATAAGAACTGCCTCGTTAGTCCTAAGAGCAACTACTATGCTGGAGGTCCTAGGTTCCATTCCTAGGTCGAGAAAAGTGTTATTGGGTTTTTCTGTGAAATTCTCATTAGCAGCTCGGAGTTTGAATTCTGGCAGTAAGCTCGTCCTCTATTACATGGAACTTAAACATCGGCGAACTGTGTGTGTAAGTATATTGGTAGGTACACCTCTGCCTAACACTTCCCAGAATACAGGCGCAATGGTATGTTATGTTACATCTATGCACATTGCACAATAGTAACAATAGTCATAGAAAGCATAAAATATTTCATATTTAAGCAATCATCCTATCCTACTTCTTCCTACTAATATTATAAATGTGAAATTTTGCGAGGATGGATGGATGTTTGTTACCCTTTCAAGCTAAAACTACTGAACGGATTTTGATTAAACTTAAGAGTATTATTAATTACTAGCTGACCCCGCAAACGTTGTTTTGCCATAAAAAAAAAATTAGGGGTATGAAAAATAGATGTTGGCCTATTCTCAGACCTCCCCGATAAGCACAAAAAATTTCATCAAAATCGGTCAAGCCGTTTCGGAAGAGTATGGCAACGAAAACTGTGACACGAGAATTTTATATATTAGATACACCAGAATAACATAAAGGCTATAATTTATAAAAATTTTGAGTTAATTAGCCAAATTACAACGATAATTAAAAGTAGTAGTAGTAGTTTGACGACCACTGTGGTCTAGCGGTCCGAGTGCCGGACTGCTGATCATGGGGTCGTGGGTTCGATTCCCACAGGACACAAATATTTGTGTGGATAAAACATGAGTATTTGTGTTTGTCTGGGTGTTTCTTATGTATTATATGTATGTATTTACAAAAAAAAAGTATATAAGTATTATATCCATTGTCTAGTACCCATAGTACCCATAGTACAAGCTCTGCTTAGTTTGAGACTAGATGGTGTTGTGTTAAAAATGTCCCAAAAATATTATTATTATCTATTATTAACTTTTCCACCCGGTAGAAGTCGCGGGCAGAAGTTAGTATCACATAAGCATTATTTATTGGAACGAAGTTCCTTATCGCGCGTTATGAAAGGGGGCTATACGGAAAAAAATCTTACGAAAAGTTGTCGTGTTCGAAAAGATTTATTTGAATTTCGAAAAAAGTGTCGTGACGCTTTTTTCGAAATTCAAATATTGTTGACAAGCATTCAAATATTGTTGACAAGCATTCAAATATTATTGAGTGAATAACAATATTTGAATTTCGCGCGTTGTGAATTGTTGAGTGTATACAGGTTTTTTTATTTTTTATTATTAAATTTTAATGAAAGGAACTTCGTTCCATCCGGGTGTCCCTTGACACCTCTCAAGTTTTTTATTTCACACTATCGCGCGTTCTTATTACCTATGTTCTTGCAAATATATAAATCATACATTCATTCATGCTAACTCCCTTCTGCACCTCACTCTCTCACTGTGCTATAGAATAGAGCGTATATTGGATTCTAATCAAACTTGCGATCTCTCGAATGACAGGTCAAAGATCTTGTCCAGTATATCAGAAATTGCTCACATGAGCAATATTCATAAAAGTCATGTGTAATTACTGTAATTATTGGCCATAGACAGTTGTATTTAAAGTAAAAATAATGTGGACTTTCCTTATGGCAGACTATTCAATGTGTCAGTTAAAAAAACCTAGTAAATAAAATACAATTGCAAGAGAGAACTATAGTGATTTTGTTTGTATTTTAAACTTCAAGTCACTGTTGGACTGAACGACTGAACGTCTCATTAGCCTCATAGCTTAGTGGTTGTAATCGTGATTGCTACGCTTGAGGTTTTGCGTTCAATTCCCAAGTCAAGCACAGTGAAATTGCGTTTTTCTATTACATACTCAGTAGCAGCAGTAACAGCCTATTGCCATTGCAATAGGCTCATGCAAGAGGCCCATGTAATATTGTCGTTGTAATAGGCTGGTCCCCTATTATATGGGATCCAAACATTGAGCCAACTCTGGGTGTAAATAAGTACTGTACACCTCTGCCTAACCCTTCGGGGAATACGCCGTGATGTTATGTAATTTACTCATTATATTCTTGTCTTCCCCAGAATGTCACGCAAGTCCCGACAGGGGTACAGCATCCGGCACCTGCTGCAGCTCCCCAATGCCTCGCACAGCCCTCCCGCCACGCCGCACCCGCCGACTCCAAGTATCAAGGTCAGTGGGTAATTTAGGACTTGTTGGTCAAATTGAGGTATGAAGCAGTGTCGTACTAAAGATTTTTGCGGCAAATATTTACTTATCATTGGAAAATTGCACTTTGCCTATATTTTTCTAGGTACCTACAAATACAGGTTATTTCATCAACGTGTATAGAATAACATAATATTACCTGAATCTATTTAATTTACTTAAATTACAGAAAAGCAATTAAACTTAAAAAACTTGAAAAGCAAACTTAATGTTATTTTATATTACCTCCATGGTTTTATATTACATGTATTTTTGGGCAGGCTCTTGTTTGACTATCATTGTAAATACGGTGATATACGAATATTGTATGATATGAAATTACTACTTTTATTTGTTTTATCGAGTTTTCTTAGCAATAATTCAATAAGACTATTATTGCTAAGAAAACTCGATCAATACACTTACAATACACACACACAGACGTTCAGCTGTTTAAAGACTCAAATCAGCTCTTTCTAGTTAATTAACGAGTTGTGAGTAATTTCCACAGATCCGATTAATGCGGAATTTTGTATCCCGTTACTTCAATGACATTGTAAAAACCCTGACCTGATGCAGCAGTTTTTTTTAATGTATACTTATTTTCTTAAAGCGACTGCCATCAGAGCTCTACAACCCAGCTTTTAAACAATAGATTTATATGAAGGATAGACTGGTTGTTAACTAACAAAGCTTTTTGGGATTCTGACTAACAATTATTTTTTATTATGAATTTTTTTTTTTGTGTCAGGTCTGAATCGCACCTCCAACATAAAAGATAGAAATCAATCGCTCAATCCAGCTGTAGCCAAATGTATGTAATGATTGACGTATTTTACACACACACCATCACGCTGTATTCCCCGAAGGGTTAGGGAGAGGTGTACTAATGTACACCCACATTTCGCCGGTATGTTTTAGGTCCCATGTAATAGGGGGCGAGCCTATTGCCATCAACCGGGCACAAATCCAGGCTCCGAGCTGCTACTGAGAATTTCATAGAAAAACCCAATAATACTTTGCTCGACCTGGGGATCGAACCCAGGACCTCTAGCGTAGCAGTCGCGCTTAGGACCACTAGACTAATGAGGCAGTCGTATTTTAATAGGACGTTTATGTTTGCTATGAATGGTTTGTAAATAATATTATTGCTGCAGCCAAAGTTACCTCATCGACATAACCCATATAATGGCCCACTGCTGGGCACGAGTCTCCTCTCAGAATGACAGGAATTAGGCAATAGTTCAACACGCTAGCCTAACATGGCTTGGCAGACTTCACAAGCAGTCAAGAATATCTCAGGCATCCATCCAGGTTTCCTCGCGATGTTTTCCTTCACCGTTGCAGCAAGTGATAATTAATTATTAATACGCATATGATTTCGTAAAGTCAGAGGTACATACTTTTGAATCGAAGTCGAGACCTTTGATTTAGTAGTCCAATGGCCATAGCACTAGGCTATCACTACTCAAAGTTAACTAATCCCAATAAAACTACGCTAAAAATAAAAGTCATGAACATGTTTTGTTGATCGTTGATTTCAAGCGCTGCAAACTTATAAAGTGTCGTGCATTGTCAACAACGACCCATTGTGTTTTTTCACGAACATAAAAGAAAAGCGCAACGTTTACAAATTTACGAATCCATTCAACCGTTTACGAAGCGTCAGACGTTCGAAAATATGAGTTCAGTGGCTGTAAACGTAACAGAAGAGACTTGAGGTCCTTGGTTCGATTCGATCGAGCAGTGTTATTGTTTCTATGAAATTCTCAGTAACAGCTCGGAGTTCGGATTGTGCCCGGTACATTGCAATAG
This sequence comes from Acronicta alni, assembly GCA_964056405.1. NCBI lineage: Eukaryota > Metazoa > Arthropoda > Insecta > Lepidoptera > Noctuidae > Acronicta > Acronicta alni. The sequence continues at coordinate 5,370,990 of OZ043918.1, read as the reverse complement.
TCTCGCTTACATGGGACCTAAACATACCGGTGATCTACAGGTGTATGTTAGTACACTTCTGCGCAACCCTTCGGGAAATACATGACTGATGGAATGGAATGTTGTTATAGAACTCTTCTTAGTCGGGTACTCTTGACAGGGGTCATGGCTGTCGATGGACAGGGTTGCGTCGCAGCATCACCGCTGACTTCAAAGGTTGCTGCACTTCGCGCGATGTCCCTCCACTTATGGTGACTTTCAGCATTGCGACCACACTGTACTGCGGTGTATTGCGTAGCTTTGGTGATGAGGTCAATCCAGCGAGTTGGAGATCGACCACGAGGTCACCTGCCTTCTATGTGGCCTTGTACTACAAGTCGCTCCATCGAGTTATTGAATACAGTGTTGAAATAGCGGTTGAACAATTATTTTTTGAGAAATATGTGATTATTTCTTAAATTTCTCAAAATTAACTAGCTTATGTCCTTCCTCAACATGCAATCTGTCCTTGTCAAATTTTATCCACACCTGTACAGCGGTTTAGGCATGAAGATGTAACAGATAAACATAATATAAGTCTGTTTAAAGTGTTTTAAAACATGTAACCGAGATTCTATAAAATAAAAAAACCTCTAGTAACAAAACTTAATAGAATAGAGTAAAAGTGTAACATGCTATCAAATTATTATTTTCATTAATGGCAAGGTATGACGATGTTGACAATTCTGCCAATGTCAGGTTAAATGTAAAAACGTATGTAACGTGATAAAATATCAACATAACACATACATATGCCTGTACTCCCCGAAGGCTTAAGCAGAAGTATATTGAAGTACGCATACAGTTCGCCAGTACTCTTCTTCTCTTTTGGCCTTCTTCTTCCACCGGTATATTAAGGTCTCATATAATAGGGGGTTCGCCCGAGCTGCTACTGAGAATTTTATAGAAAATCCATTGGATTTTTCTTTAAAACACACGTTACACTGCTTGACCTGGGAATCTAGCTCAGGACTTCAACCGTTGCAGTTTAGTAACAATAAAATACTCATTAAATGAATACTCAAAAAAACATAAGTAATAGTACTATAAAAAAAAACTTCTAAACTTAGTTAAAAGAAGTACTTAACTGACTTTTCCAAGTAACAAACGATTTATAAAGCAAAACATAGATTCATAATTGAACAACTCAACCATACAGGTACCTTTGTGCACGGCCCGAAACGAGCCAAGTTCGTGGAAGAACAATAAATTATTAAGAAAAACAACCAGTGTAGGTAATCGTGTCGTAAAAGTTCACCGTTACCATGGCGCCTCTAGCGGTGGAAATTCGAATTATAATATTTTAATAACATTACATTTACAATATATTTACTTTTGAAAGAAGTTTTATTGAAATCATTTCATGTTTTTGTTTTGTGTGTTATTTCTATACCATGATTATAATTTATTATAGTCATTATTTTGATATGTTTATCCAATCTTTTTTTATTATAGCGCCCCTAGCGGTGAAAATTGGACTTACTTAATAAATCATAAAGTAAGTTTAATAATATTATGTTTAAATAAAAATACAAATTTAATATACTAACTTAAGAAAAAAATATCTTAAATCCTTACAATGATTCAAAACTTGCAAAATGCATAGATTAGTTTTGAATGTGAACGAGAGAAATCTGAGCGAACCATTTTACTCCGCTTGTGTTTAAGCAAAGCCACCCTCCTCGGAGGGTTACTTAAGTGAGAACGCCGGAGCTTATAGTAGTTCTTACAATAATTTAGAGATGGCGCTGTTTTAAATAAATATATTAGACTACTCTACAAATTTTATATTTCCTTAAATCTGATAAAATTGTCTTGTGGACGTAGACACTAAGAAAATATAATCGTAAAAATATTTGATAACAGAAATTCGTGATTATATTATCATGGAGAATATTATCTCACTTCGTGACAAAATAAATATTCTAGGTCGCCTGAGAAATACAATTTTCATACGAATTTTAATCACAATTTCCTTTAATAGCTAATATTTGCAGAAAGAATTTAGTTCCTTACAACTATATTGAATACCTAACACGAATTGTTATATTATGGATTATACGAATAATAGTCATTTACAAGTCTGCTATTGTGTGGGTAACAGCTAAGATACAAGAGAGTTTTTATAGAAAATATACAACGAAGTTCCTTATCGCGCGTTGTGAAAGGGGGCTAGACGGAAAAAAATCTTACGAAAAGTTGACACGACACTTTTTTCGAAATTAAATATTGTTGACAAGCATTCAAATATTATTGAGTGAATGACAATATTTGAATTTCGCGCGTTGTGAATTGTTGAGTGTATACAGGTTTTATTTTTATTATTAAATTTTAATGAAAGGCACTTCGTTCCATCCGGGTGTCCCTTGACACCTCTCATTTTTTTATTCCAGTGTACATATATATCTAAACATTTGTAGATTTGTTTATTTTTTAATTTGCCCCACACTAGGATTTTCTCCTATATCGCGGGTGCATTTACAAATACTAACTTTCACATACACAAATACCCGGACCTGGAACAACTACTTACATGTAGGTCATACAAATATTTTTACCGTATGGAGATCGAATCGACAACCCATGGCGCAGAAGCCGATCGCTCAGTCGCTGCGCCAAACGTGTTGTCAAAGTATCGAACCAGTAATATATATTCGACGCTTGAAAACGCTCGAATTCGAATCCAAGGCACTCGCCTCTGATTTTTCGAAATCATGGGTTTATTATTAATCGATTATCACTCGCTTGAACGGCGAAGGAAAACATCGTAAGGAAACATGCATGCGTGTGAAGTAGGCCAGCGAGGTTGACTATAGTCTTATCCCTCTACTTCTGAGAGGAGACCTGTGCTAGCAGTGGGATATTGTATGGGTTGATGTTGACAAATAAATTATTTATACTTTCATAACTGTTTTTCTAAAGTGATGCCTGATCCAAATGTTGAAATATCAAGGTGGTATATTTAAGTGGTCAAATGAGTTGATCAAAAATAAAATTAAACATTACATTAATATACGTCTTTCAAATTATAAATGTACTGAAAGTAAAGTATTTCAAAAACATTTTCAGTAAAAGCAAATAAATCAATCAAACTACCAAACGTTGTAAACAAAATTCTTGTCCAAAGCAAACGTATTTAGTTCTCGTTAGTTAGGTTGACCCTACCGCCCCTGTCGCATACCTTCGGAACTATTCGGGACCTTTCGGTATTTATTTGGAAAGCAAATCAACTATTTATTTATTGGCTATCGCTTTGATCGTCGAATGACCTCGTATAAACACGATTGTCGATGTCACTACAAAGGGTAGGGTTGGATTAGTGTGGATCAGTATTTTGTGAAAAGTTTTTATTTTAGAAGTATAGGAAAGATTTATGTTTCATAGTTTTATGGTTTTAGCACTAATATAATAAACATATAATTAATATTTCTACATTACAACATTTGTAAAGCAAGGATAATCAATAATAAATCGTAAAGAGATTCCAAATGGAATTATATTAAAGATTTTTTAAGTAAACAATACTTCTCACTATGATCTCTAGGCGAAGGAAAGCTATTTATAAGTAGTTGCCCCGTGTGGACTTCGAACTTGCCATTCGTATTGCAGGAGCCGTTCGCTCAACCATTGCGACATTCGTACTGTCAAATTATAAGATTTTATATAAAACACAATTATTTCACAAATTGTACGAAAAATTTTTTATTGTTTAAAAAGTCCTCCATTCCATTGCAATCGTCAGTAATAAAAAGGGCACTGCAGTCCATACATTCTATCCCCGTCATGTCCATACGTTACCCAACGTATCATAAAAAGGGTTTTCTTTTCACGGGTCGCTACCGGCCCGGTCCGGCAGCCATTTGTCTTGTACTCTTTCTTGTAAGAATTAATGTCTTTACGGGGGTCCAATTCTCTTGTGTCTACCGCCCTTTAGATATAGCAATGTGATTTTAGACGTTTGGCATTTTTAGGTTACATTTTCATTTGAATAAAATATTTGTAAAGGAATGATGGTAGTTAATCCTGTGGACTATAGCCTTATGAGAATGTTAGGAGATTTTTAGTTTGCCTAGCCATCGCTTTTTGCTTCGTTCACAATGTTATCTCAGTTGTCGTAAGTACGACTTCTACGCTAGAGATCCTAAGATTTGATTCCCGGGTTGAGCAGCGATGTTGTGTTTTTCAGCGAATTTCCCAGTAACGGCTCATAGTTTGGGTTTGGGTCTGGTTGATGACAATAGGCTCGCCCTATTACATGGGACCCAAACATACCGGCAAACTGTGGAAGTACAGCAGTACATCTCTGCCTAACCCTTCGTGGAATACAGGCGTGATAGTATGTTATGATAGGCGCACCTGCTTGAATTGAAAACCTGAGACATTCTTTTATCCTCTAGGTTACCTGTTATCATCTGTATTTTGTGTTGTTTAATAATTATAATAACACAATACAAAATACAGATTATCTTAAGATAAATGTATGGTAATACTGCCAACACTATTTGGTATATGTATAGTATAATGTAATGTAAGACTTTGTGAGCAGCAGTGATAGCCTTGTGGTATAAACATTGGACTGCCAAGTCGAAGGTCTTGAGTTCGAATCCAAGGCACGCACCTCTGACTTTTCGAAGTCATGTGCGTATGAATAATAATTATCACTCCCTTAAACGGTGAAGGAAAATATCGTGAGGAAACCTGCATGCCTTAGAGATATTATTGATGGCATGTGAAGTCTGCCAACCTGCACTAGGCCAGCGTGGTGGACTATTGCCTAATCCCACTTATTCTGTGAGAGGAGACCCGTGCCCAGCAGTGGGACAGTATATGGGTTGATGATGATGAAGATTTGTATTTCTGAAAATTTACATACTTGACGACATCTTTGATCTACTGGTTCAAGTCCCAGACTGCTAATCGCGAGGTCGTGGGTTTGATTCCCACATGACATAAATACTTATGAAAATGTGTTTGTGTTTTCCTGGGCATTTCTTATCTATTATAAGTACGTGTTTACAAAACAAAAGCGTATAAATATTTTATTCGTCTGGTCTACCCTTATTACAAGCTCTATTTAGTTTGGGTGTTGTGTAAAAAGTCCCAAGTATATATTTATTTATTACATAAGCAACGTAATCAATTCCGGTTGAACAGTTTCTTCTGAACTACCAACTTTATTGACTAACCGAAAAGGATTATTTTTTTTCTTACCCGGAAATACAAAGTACCTACACCTACATTCTATATATTTACTTGCATAAAGTCGATAAATTCCCCGTTAATCCGGTGAGTGTTAAGTGATTAAGCACTCAGCGGGCGGTCGAGGGCGCTCTCTTACGCACCGATTTGTTCAAACAGTTATAAACACTCAACGATGTAGTAATGGTCAAGTTTGCGTTGAAAATATCGATAGATATCCAAGAAATATTAATTTATTAAGATTTCAAGTATCGTCCCTTAATCGTCTAACCAACGACTAGATACCACATCGATAATGGCTAGGTTTTTCAGATATAAATTACAATAATTCTAAAGGTTTGAATTTAAACAGCACAAAACTGTAAATTACGGTTGCAGTCTTTCACATCCATATTTTTATTCAAGAGCTCTTGAACCTGCGTACGAGTTGAACCCGAGACTACACGTTAGCCTTTGTATGATATCGAATGTCTGCTTGATGGATGGTATGCCAAGATACCAGATACAATAGTAACTACTTTTAATAAAATCTAATTTGAAGATTTACGTAGCAGTTGCTACGAAGCGTAGTATACAGCTACGAAGCGTAGTATACGGCTACGAAGCGTAGTATATCGCTACGACTCGTAGCACCCCGTAGAGATGATTTACGAATGTTGAATCGATATTCTATTTTTCAAATCTTCGATATATTTATTAAAAGCACATTATATCGGTTTTATCGATACATCCTGCTCCCAACCCTGACCGGAACAATTACTTTGGGCGTTGACGGCGATATTTCTTTCGGTTACCGGACGCGGTAACACCTTCGTAATAATTTACTACCGCTATGCACCGGCCGATTGAAACCTTAACATTAATTGTTATTTATTGCTGAAGACCGAAAACGGGAAGATTTGGCTTTGCATTGCGAGACATTTAAATATTATTTTTTCTCGTTTGTTTTAAGAAATTTTCAAACTTCACTTAAAATTAAATTTCTAATGCAGTTACTACTTATAATTTTTTTTTGTTTGCTATTACGTTTTATGAGCTTTATTTTCACGCTATTATGCCCGTGTTCACGGAAGAGCTAAGCAGAAGTACGGATACTAGTGTAGGAATAGGAAAATTCAAACTAGGAGCTGAAAAATTCAATAACGCTGTGTTTAGAATCTGAAACCTCATGCTAAGCTCCCCTTGCGACCACTAGACCAATGAGCCAGTTTATGTTTAATACATATAATATTACTACATACCATCATGCCTGTATTCTCCGCTGGGTTAGGCAGAGGTGTACATTCCCAGTTTACCAGTATTTTTAGGTTCCATGTTATTACATGGAACCTAAAAACGGGACGAGTTACTGGGACGACTGGGTAATTGGGGGCGAGCCTATAGCCATCAACGGTTAATAAATCCAAACTCAGAGCTGTTACTGGTAATTTCAGAGAAAAACCCAACAACACTCGCCTCGGGAGTCGAAACCAGGACCTTATAGCGTAGCAGACGTGCTTGCGTCCACTAGACCAATGTGGCGATCTATATTGATACTATATTTTATGAAACATCTAATCTATAAAAATAGGTATTCGGAATGCTGAACACAATCAATTACACATCAGGCCATATAAAGTGCACACATTGCAATATATTAGGATAGCGCAATTCAACGAGCGATATTGTTCCCGCGCGGCCACTTGCCGATAAACACCGCTAACGTTTGCCGATCACGACACTGTAACGTTCGCCGATTGCCAATTTTTCTACTCAATCGCTAGAGGTTTGTCGTTGTTTATAGCTGGTGATTTAATTTGGCCTGCAGTTTGTAAGGAAAAGGTGTATTTAACTGTTTATTTTGGTTTAAATTTGTTTGGAAAATAACTTGCATTGAGATTTTTTGAGTTTATTATAATACGACTGGAAGGACCAAAATTGTTGAATAGGCTGATATTATGAATATAAAGTAATACAGTGTCATCACCTTATTCTGTAATCTACTAATACTAATAATTCATCAAGATAATTTTGTGAAAATTTTTCAAGCAATTATAACACACGAACGAAATGCTAAAAACAACGCCTTTATAATAACTAGAACGCAGCGCAGTAAATTTACTTAAACATGGCACACGACAGCGACTACAAAGTTCTATGTAACATTTTGTCTTGAAGCAGCCGCCGCGCATCGCGACGTGACCCACCACCGCAGAATGCGAACCTCCTAACGAGTTTTTGAAAGCACCCCCTGTCAGTGAACGCCATCTTAAAGGGATTTGCACTTTGTAACTAAATTGTCTTAGAGAAATGGATATGACCAGGATAGTGAAGCTAGAGTTCAGTTTCAATGACTAGCTAAAGACTTGTGGAAGGTGAATCGATTCTAGAATAAGTCGACTTGACGAAGGTCAAGTCATGGCCTTTCAGTTTGACAGCCTAATGTTGTCAGCACATCTATTATTACGCGAGCCAGCTTTCTCAATCCATCTCAATCCGGCGATGATCCGTCCATTAAGTATTCATCTCGCGACATTAGTGGCTGCCGTTATTAAAACCACCTGTAAATCCCATACTCCTGTGACTTGTCGACGCGCCACACGTACGAGGGGGCAAGGGGGTCCGTCCCTTCCGCCCTTGTGACTTTTGTCTCGAATCTCGGCGCACGTCTTGGACATCGGGGACACGTCTTACAGAATTAATAATAAGCTAAGGAACCGGGTGCGGTTTGGGCCACAATGTGCCGAAATTTCTAACCCTCATTAAGGGCCCTCTGCACTCACCGCGCGCACCAAACTTTGGACGTTCGCGCTCGCGTTCGCTCGTTGTTTATTGATGTTGCCAACATCTTGCTGCTTGTAACGGGTTTTAATAGTCGAATTAAGAATTTTGTAAGCGTTTGTGACGAACCATTTGTTCAGGTGGTTTCATTTAATTTAAGAACATTGCCTACACCATGTCGCCAGCTAAAATTATCAATAAAGAAAAAAGTACTGCATGAATTTGACAAAATAATGAAGTGGAACTAACACGAGCCTCAGATATTGGAAAACATTACATACAAGTAAACGTGGATGTTTTACAAACATCACATATATGTTTTCGGAAGAATCACAAAACTTTTCACATTACTTTCTCAGTTCACAGAACTTTGACAAACACAGCTTGACGTTAACATATCAAGCTTCGGGCGATGTTATTTAGTAAAAAGCAAATTTGGTACAAATATATCGGTTGTCTTACATTGTTAGCAACTGTGACGTCGGATGAACATTTTGAGCGAGGGTTTGGATGACAATGTCTTGTCACCTCGGGCCGCGGGCTATGATAGTTAGGCCACAATAGTCGTAACACCGAGGATGACAGATAATACTTGTAAATGGAAATCTTGGGCTTACAAACTATTAAGTGTTAACATTGCCACAGGGTAATGTCGATGGGCAATCTGGAGGTTATAAGGTTAAATTGTACTTGTGGAACAATAATAAGTGTAAGAAATAATTTATATTCTGGGTTTCTATAACCTATGGTGTGCTTTTATCAAGCTTTTGTATGAATATTGTTGCAACATCATTCCCTAGGTCCGATTTCCGATTGATTATTGAATAACATTTCCTGTTGAGTTACCTGTTAGTTAAAAAACATGCTAACAAAAATGTGTTGCCTTTCAACGACGTTTGTGATCTAATGGTTCACGTGTCGAACTGCTGATCTCGGAGAGTTCGATTACCACAAATTACAAGTATTTATGTGATGAACATAAGTGTTTGTGTTTATCTGGGTTTTATTTATGTATTGTATGCATTAAAAAAAGTATTTAAGTATTATAATATGCATTGTCTAGTACCCATAGTACAAGCTCTGCTTAGTTTGGGACTAGATGGTGCTGTGTAAAATTGTCCAACAATTAAGCGTGTAACAATAAGGAATTAAATATTTATTTATATTTCATTCCTTATTGTTACACGCCAACAATAAACTAATATCTGAAATTCAGTTGCCACTGGGTTGCCACAAAACCGTATGCTTTTCAATTATTTGTTTTGTATAACTTTTTTATCTTCAAGTCACCCAAATATTTAATATTTTTTAACCGACTTAAAAAGAACAGCAAATGAATTACTGCATATTTTTTTATATGATCGCATCTATCTTTGTTGTTTTTTTTTTGTCAATTAAAAGTAACATCTCAGAATAGTCCCATGTAAATATGTAAATTGGTGTGCTACCTGGCCTTTGACTATAAAGGTAGAAGTTGCTTTTCTATTATAAGAAAAAGATATTATTTAACCGTACATAAAAATTATATGCCACATTAAGAATCAAAATGTTAAACATTTTCTTAAATAAGTCCTTGTATGAATAGGCCCATTTGAAGACGTGCCCATCCCTTATAAAGGAAATTCATAATAATTTCACAAGGTATAGGGTGAATTTCGTAAAATCAAAAGTTCGTTTCAAATTTCAATTACTTATTCGTAGTACGCGTGTGCTGCGTGGAACGGAAATGAAATAACACTTAAATTTGATTTACGATAGAAAATATTCTAATATGTATGAGATATATTGTTTTCTTGGATAAATTAAGGCGTTTTGTATGCACGTGTTTGTATCTCGATGTTAGGAGGATAATGTTAAAGGTTAATTTGTGCACGGTTGTCGAAATAAATTTTGAAAAAGGGAATATTAATTAAGGAATGTATTACCTACCTATTCTTTGTTATTCTATTGATATTGAATTGACGTCTAAAATTAAATTCATTAACTTAAGTAAATGTTATGTATGTAGTAATTATATGTAAGTAATTAGTTAATTAAATAGTTTGTTAGAAATACATAAATCTATTTATTTATTTATTTTAAATAAATAATGGAAACGAGTGACAAAAAACTCGTCTCTCTGTGAATGATGTGCATGCCTGTAACTGACTTGTTTACACAGAATGTTCTTTTTAAATGTATTGCCTATTCCTTAATTGTAAATAAGTTGTTGTTGTGCCTTATGAAATAAATAAATAAATCTATCAAAATAGTATCTTTTAGCTGAACTCTACATTGATTTCAGAAAATAAAATTACCTTTTTGCTTTAAGTTTTAAAGATTACACAAATACTGTCAGTTTTATACTGTAGGGTGTACAGTATCAGTGTCTGTCATTTCTCATTAACCTTTCTTAGCTAAATGGAACATATTATTGAGAATTAAATAAAACTATTTCATTTGTTTTTTCTTTCTCTATAAATAGATTTTCTAAATAAGTGTGTGCCTGGCAAATTTGAACACGGTTGACAATTCTGGAAGGATTCAGACATCAGATACCTGAATTCTACTGCACGATAAGTGTAGCATTTAAAATGGTTACCTCGTGTTTGATATCCACCAGAGGCAAACATTTGTGTGTTCCACGGATATTTAGTTTTAGCCTGAGTGTACCCTGTCTGTTAATTGTATGATTGTAAAGTCGCCCGCGACACAGAGCTAATTCTTGTCAATCATAAAAAATCGTATATTTCTGAAATATGAGATTAAAAGAATATATTAAAAAGTAAACAAATCAAAACTCAACACCCTTAATTACCAAAAAATCACTCATCGCAGTACCAGAAGTTACTGTTAACGTTCTTCACAAAATTTACAAGTTCCGTCCGCTTTTAACTTAAGCGTAATCTTGGTTATTATAAAGCACCTACGACCTCGGAATGGCTGCATAACAAATTTTATTTCCCTAAGAAATGAACGTCCGAACAAAAACAGAACGTTGAAGTTGGGCGTTGCTCCGCGTCCTCCAGTGAATTTATATCGTACGCCAACAAGAAAACAAAAGTCGAGTCGCGCCAAAGGTACATTATCTTAACAAAGTACAGCAATTAGGTACACGTTCTACATCTGACTCTAATAATTTAAATATGATAAAACAAAGTAGGATGGTGAGGAGTAGAATGAGGCGGGTTTGCTTAACTTATTTATAAATTCTTCCTAGTCTCGAGACGGTGAGTCTCAACCCTTCTCGCATTATAATGCAATGAAAGGGGCACTCATATAAGTATCGCGGTGAAGGCTAATCCACCGGCGGGTATGCAGTGATCCTTATTTATTCGATTATCATAGAGTTCTTGGGAGGAAAAGGTGAATGTTCATAATAACAATCCAAACGAGGTTATTGTTTTTGTGTTCAAGATTTAATAAATCTAGAAATTTAAAACAGTCTCTAGTGTCTAATGGGCGTTATTGCTGAGGTTGAGGTTTCAGGTCCCAAGTAGAATAGTTTTTTTTTATAAGATATAGGTTAGCGTTTCTCACCTAAGTAAGTGACGATGTGGCCTAATATGTAGCACGCTTACGTAGAAGATACCTATTCACTCGTGACTTGAAGACTCCCAAATTGTGCACGTCAGGAAATACAGACTCAGCCAGCTGTAGTACAGCAGGTAGTATTATTGTGTATTTCAATTAGGAAATTCTCAGTAGACCCTTAGAGTTTTTATAAGTACCCGATTATTGACATACCTATGTCGATCCTAAAAATGGCTCCATTTCCGCCTTATCTTCTGGGAAACTACAAACGTGATAGTTAAATTATTGTTTTTATATCTTTTTTCAAATGGCCTTTCTTTTGATTGATCTTGAATAACACGACTTTACTTATATGTAAAACGATGCCCAATTAATTAATTCCCTACCAAGAAAATTGCTGATGCTATCTTTTCTTTGTAATTAACCCTACAATAGTGCAGTAGTTCCTAATTCACATCTCAAACCACTTTGTCTTTAGTTCCGCGGTACTTAACGAACAAAAACACAAGACAAGAACAGATCAATAGGCCACAATCCTTAGAGCGTAAGCTAGGGGCGGCTCAAAGCTATAAAATTACAGATCAGAACTCTATCGAGACATGGCCTTTATTCAAAATCAGCAGAGCGCGCTATCAAAGAAAGTCTTCTTAGGAGTTAGCGTCTTGGGTCGCCAAGTTTGTTGGCAAGGGTTACGATGCGGGCAAGGGTGTAAGGGTACGTTTTTGAATGTAAATAGTGGTGTAGGGTCTCGTATGAATTAAATTTAAGTAATTAATGGGTGCCGCGTGGTTTGAAAGGCCGGTTATGTACCATTTAGATAATGTGTGCTGGTTTGTTTGTGGTGGCGATGCGATTCACGTTGATTTTTAGTAATGGCGTATGTAACAAAGAAATACTTGAGAGAAAAAGACATTAGAAACAAGTAATTAAAGAAAGAGGAAATATGGAAACGTTAATCCGTTTTAAAGTTATTAAGCAAAGGAAAAATTCGATCGCGGGCAGGATTCGAACCTGCGTCTTCTGGTTAGGTACACCAGACGCTATGACCACTAAGCCACCGCGATACCTATCCGCCATGTTGAATTTTGCCTTCGCTTTCTGAATTTACGTCTTTATGGTGACGTCAGTGACACCTATTGAAAAGCAAGTATTTTGCTCATCAACCGACACAACTTACTTTACAGTTAGTTCAATGTCGAACGATGCTACCTTACCTACTATTACTATCTTTTTGATTTTTTCCTTTGCTTAATAACTTTAAAATCTTAGCATGGAAAATGCCAAAAAAAAAATACAAAAAAATGTTAAACCGTTTTGTTATTATTTGGTCTCTTCTAATAAATCAAGTACATTAAAGTTGTCTTAAAGTTGAAGACTCAGAAATGAAATTATTATTTGTATGTTTCTCGTTTTAACTGCAACCTTATATACCTAATTACCTTTTCTTTGCGAGCTATATAATACATTTTTCTTCATATTTACCTACTTAATAATAATTATTAATACAAAATTTTGTAATCAATAAATTTTTACTACAATAAAACCTGTAAATTATTTTTCCTTACTAACTATGTATCTCATGTCGCTTTGGTTGCCTGGAAGAAATCACTTTAAGTGATAAGGCCGCCCATTGTACATTTGTTGTAAGATATAATTTGTTTTTTGTTTGGTTTCTATTTCTGGTGTACAATAAAGAGTATAATAAATAAATAATATTATACAAATATACCAACTGCAAAACCAGTAGCTTGCTTACTAATTTCATATTAATCTGATTCTCATCGGTCCTAAGGACCGTGTGGGGTCATTTATTAATTACAGTGTGCCTTGAGTGAGGGGTTAAGAAAGGGTACCCTATATTTTAAGACGTCGCTGTCAGCTGGCCGAGGTATGCACATTGTGCGAGAAAACACCCAACGCAGAATATTTATGACTCAGTGTGTTGCCATTATCTTCTCCGATGTGTGCTTTGTCTTAGTATTTCCGGAAAATAATGCAGATATAATCACCTATGAGTGGTGCGTCTTGGATAAAATATATTTTGGTCTATGTATATTTTCAAAAATACTATTTTTTTTACAAAATCTTGGTCCTTAGGTTCTGAATATCCATAGAAAACTTTAACGAAATACATGTTGAATATCAATATTCATAATTATGAGATCATGTTTGGAAAAAATGCATATAAAATATATATTTATTTTACTTTAATATTTATGTTAGTAAGATAATTAAATGTTACCTTTCCGCTTCCTACCTATAAGTTGTGTGCTTCACACTATTTTTCTTTAAAACTGTATAATTTATCATTCTATCTCTCTCTCTTATTTTATGGTCTCTTATTTTTTGGTAGAAATATATTCAAAGATTTTAAACATAATTTTATATCCTGGAGTTATGCACACTGTGCTTAGAAATAGCCCACTCGAAATATTTATTACTGTATATGAATGCGTATGTTGTCATTATCTTAGCCGCAAATGAGCGCTGCGTCTTAGGGATTGGCGGAATGGAATGTTATACGTGGTTGCTAGTAACCTGTTTGTGGAAATGAAGAATTATGACTTAAACCGTTAGGGAGATAGGGTGCCCTACTCTTACGCGTTGCGTCGTTTATGTTTTATAATTGGGATACAGGTATTTTAATCTTAGAAATGTTGCAGGAAATTGTCTGATAACAAAACCTTATAGGGATAAATGGATACTAGATAATGGATATAATGAATGCCTACTTAAGAAACACCCAGATAAATACAAACACTTATATTCATCACTACAAATCTAAACGAGCTGCTACTAGAGAATTTCATAGGAAAACCCAATAACACTGCTTGACCTGGAAATCGAACCCAGGCCGTCAAACGGGGTATTTACTACCACTCTAATGCTAATGAGGAATAAATAAATAAACTTCGCCACGATTAGATCTACAACAAACCCGTTCCTTTATTTAAACGGTCAATTACTACCAACGGGAGTTCAGCTCAAATTATCAAACATTATAGGCGAGCGCCTTAAGCAAGTCGATGCCTCTCAAAGCGGTAGGTAGATAGTTAGATACGTCTATCGGACGGTAACGCGATCAAAGTGTTTCCGTACTTTGTGCCTGTAATCGACAACGCCAAACTCATCACTGAAGGCAGCCCAGACAGGCGAGAACGGACGGTTGGCTTTATTTAGAATTTGGATGTAGTTATTACTATACATTTTAGCGCACAGCAATTTGGATTTGTGCCCAGTTAATGGCAATAAGAGCGCCCCCTATTACGTGGACCTACATTTTTTTTAAAGAGAGGTAGGGCATAGTTTGACTTATTCTACTCAAATTGGAGCTGCACGACTGGGGAAGTATCTCCACCATGCAAAAGGTCGAAGTGAAATAACACTTTGAGCTGTGTTGTCTTCCTAACGGTGAGCAAGGTTGCCAGTGCTGCGCGAGGAAACTATGTGTTGGCAGTGGGGGGACTTTGACCCTTACACTGCCAACCCAACTATTCCTCTTTCATTTTACAGGATCGTGCAAATTATACCCCTGGTGTTGCAAGTGTCTATAGGCTACGGTTAACCGCTTACCATTAGGTGGGCCCGTATGCCTGTTTGCCACCTTAGTAGTATGAAAAAAACATGGCGAACAGCGGGTGTACACAAAAAAATATATAAACGAAATTGAAATTAAATAATTGTTAATGACAATATTGTCAAAAATCGTGTCCACTCGGTTTGCTCCTATATACGTCCAGACGTAGGTTTTATTCTGTTAAAAGCAGATCTGTATAGGCTAAAAAATATGCTTACTTTTTAGAAGTTAAATATCACTCGCGTGGACTTTATCTACTGTTAAATACTCGTACCAAGTAGCTGAATGTGTGAAATAATGTTTACCAAAGAGTTATTAACTTGTACTGTTAGAAAAAGCGACTCGTAATTTTTTAATGTACAATGCATTTTTTGTTTCTATATTGTAACTACATTACGCTAACTAATATTATATCATACAACCCGAAGTCTAACAAAGGTTCCAATAAAATTGAGTACTTTATACCAGACGCAGGTAAAGTCACCAATGTGAAAGGACATATATGTTACGCGTTAAATATTCAAAGAACAAGACGGGTAAGTCTCCGGGGCCAGAAAGACCCCGGCGTGGGCAGGGTTAACCCGCTATCGCTCATGCGTCCCTAATTTCCGATTTGTCGGCCGAAAGGTTGACTGATTAGCATCTGACTTGTCACTACACATCACCGTACCGTTGTTGTGCGTTGATCTGGAGTATTTTAGATGGTAAATTAGTGATGAGTTGATAGGTAGGATCTATTGTAAAAGCAAATTCTTTTTTTTTTTTAATTTAATTATTGAAATATGATTTCAATTGCAGAGCGACTTTTTATGCTATATTCATCTGGAAGGATCGTTCCAGATTAAATAGGATATGTGCACAAAGATTATGGCGTTTCATATTTTACTATGCCTCTTTAAACTCCAAAACTAATGAAATAAATAGTTTGAAAAAATAACATAGCGTAGCGTATTAGCCATAATAGCATAGCGGTACAAACACTATGACCTTATCCCACTATCCACTTTCCTTCATCAGTTTCCTTCATTCGGCATTCACCCACATGTGGTCGAATTTCCACCATAACGCACGAAGCGGTATGCTGCATCTTTTCTTGTACGTACCGCAAAGGAGTGGCATGCTCTCCCTGCGTCTGTATTCCCGGACCCATATAACCTTGGTGTCTTTAAAGTAAGAGTGAACAGGCATTTTCTGGGTAAGCGTGTTTCATCTTCGACCTCGTTGTCGCTTACCATCAGGTGACACTGAAGTCAAACGCAAACCCATCAACAATAAAAAAAACTGTGGCATTGTTTGAATGTTTCATGGCTCCAAGGGATTTTTATGGTGGTAGACTCTTCTCAGCAGATTTTTATCTGGACTGATACCACCGAATTACCAAATATTCTGTCATCATCATCAACCCATATACTGTCCCACTGCTGGGCACGACTCTCCTCTCATATTGAGAGGGATTAGGCTATAAGTCCACCACGCTGGCCTAGTGCGGGTTGGCAGACTTCACAAACCGTCGAGAAAAATCTCTAAGGTATGCAGGTTTCCTCACGATGTTTTCCTTCACCGTTTAAGCGAGTGTGGAGAGGCGAGGTGTATTGCCCCTCCATCCAAAGGAGGATCCTCCAACCAGGCGGGTTTTATGCCTGGCGGGCCACGGCCCTTAAATTAAATATTATTTAAATATTCCTAATATTAAATATTCTGTCGCTAAGCAATAATGTGGTAACATTATTGTGTTTCACTTTGAAAAGAACTAGCCAGTGAAATCACTACATAGCATAAAACAAAGTCGCTTCCCTCTGTCTGTCCCTATGTCCGCTTAGATCTTTAAAATTACGCAACGGATTTCGATTCTGTTTGTTTTAATAGATAGAGTGATTCAAGAGGAAGGTTTATATGTATAATACATGTATAATATTATTACATAGCACCCGTGCGAAGCAAGGGTGGGTCGTCAGTTACCAATAATTATATGAGAATTAACAACTGAAATCTCAAGATGACAACCCGCGTGTAATACCACTGGTATCTATAGAGTTCGGTTACCGCATACAATCAAGCAGTCCGTATATTTGCTTATCATATTATTTGATCGTGATCATCATTTTATTTGTTGATTATCACAATAGAAAAAGACGACAACATAAGACAAATTTAATTTTTCTAAAAGACTATAAAAGATATCTGCTGTTGAATATATAGGTTTTGATAGCTTAAGTGGCGTAATGGTGGAGAAATTGGCTGCTGCACTACGTATCGCGGTATAATCTCCTCACGGAATAACTTCATTCGTGCATGTGAGATTTCTATTTGTACGCACAATACAGCAAAAATATGTATTCAGCAGTGGATCTATATTTGTAAATACTAAAATCATGTCTAATCGTATGTAACAATGATAATAAAATAGGTATTTATTTTTTTTAAATACCGGCCTTCTTTAAAACAAAAAGTCTGGCACACATAGCAAACTTTTTGAAATAAAAATGTCTAGACTTGCAACTGCGTCGTATTTCCCAAAAGCAAGTTTAATACATTGAAATATTCAATTGCCTGTCCCGCTATCAGATGGCTAATAACTTCACAACTTGGACGTGTGTTTCCAAAGGAAAATACCTGGGAGAATGGCTTTGTTTTCAACTACATGCACTGCATATGCCCGGGAATGTTGTAGACAATAGTGTGTATAATTTGGAAATTTATTCTTCAGATAAGCTGCCAAATTCTTGTTATAGATTATGGTGGTGCATAATGTACGAGGTTAAGTAAAAGAGTCAACAAAATGAAGTTAGATATCCATGCGTTAGTCTTAAGTATTTTTTTAGTATTAAAAATTTTATACTGAAAATCAGTGTTGAAGCACCGTACCGTTCTTAAAATTAATTGTATAATATATTTAATTCTTATTATCACTCTTATTGTCACCACAGCACTATAAATTGCCATTGTTACATCATGGAGGGTCTTCCACAGCATTAGCCCGCAAACGACACATGTGATGTTGCGCACGGCACCTCATGAATCTATCATTTATCATCACTGAACCATACACGCATTGTCATTCTTTTATCTGCTGATATTTTTCTTTTGGTTTCATTTGAAGTGTTTAGAAATTAATTTATCATTTTTAGAGGGTAAGGTTGTGTTGAGCTTTCCATAATGACTATGACGAAAGAACCATTAAGACTTTTTGTCAGTTTATTTTTATATTATTTACAGCTCTAGTCATTTCAAAAGAAGCTTCTAAGCAGCTGTAGTCCTGGTCAATATTCTCAGGTCAAGCAAAGTGTGTAAGGTGTTTGTAAAAAAAAAAACAATCAATATTTTTGCTTATTTAAAGACCTCTGCCTAACCTTTCGGAGAGTATAGGCTTGATATAGTATAATTTTATTTTAAACTAGCGGCCCGTCCCGGCTTCGTACGGGTGGACATAAGATTTCCTAATCTTTTCTAGCAATAAATATAGCCTATGTTACTCAGGGTGAATGTAGCTTTCCAATGGTGAAAGAATTTTTGAAATCGGCACAGTAGTTTTTGAGTTTATTCATTGCAAAATATACACACAAAAATGCAAATCTTACTCCACGTTTTACTTTAATTATGATATCTACGTCTACACTACTATTATAAAGAGTATAATAGTAGTGTAGACGTAGATATCATTATTAAAACTATTTAAAATGACAATATCAGAAATAATTTCATTAACGTTTTTGCATCATGCACTATAACTTTCAGGAAATTTTATAGATATCAGCGAGTATCTAATTTACAGTCTCACCAATAACATTTATGTGGAATAAACATACCCGTAAGACCTTTGCTCTGAAATGCTTGTAGTATCATTGTAGTCTAGCTATGAAGCAACCCTTCAGCTGAAAAAATGCATTTTCTTTATACCACAACGCAATACTCTGTAGTGAAAACAAATTGCCATCTGCCGGACAATGGAGGTTCGAAATTTAAACAGCAGCGGGCTGGCGACGTATCGGCTGTCACATTACCGGCGCTGCTGGTGTTATTATCAAACTTTTTGAAGGGTCTCTGGTCGCCGGAGTGACGCCGACCCCGCTGCTCTAGAGAACGGTATGGAGGAGAGGAATATGCTCTAGTGAATGAGAATTGGAACAAATAACGGACGGCAGATTATCATTTGCGAATAAAAAAGTTATGTATAGAGTTTCAAAGATATTTGTTTGATTATTTTGTGTAATGAGATGAAATAAAAAAAATATAAGAAGCATAATAATGTACATATTTTTCAATTTTCGTAAATAATTCATGATCTGATTTTAGGACCATTTCTTTAGTTTCAATAATTATATACTAGCACAAACAATTATTTCATTTTTCTTAATTATGAATATATTTTGTATTTGTTTCGGTTTAAAAAAATACCCCGTCTCGAAGGACCAATTTTTTCCGCAAAGTCCACCTCCACACTTACTATCCTGCATCCGGCGGCGCGTCCGGGCGCATATGGTAATTCCTTATTCCAATAGGAAATAGAGGCGGTCACTGGCAATAATCCATCACAGTGCTGTTTGTTCGTCCGGCCGGACATGTTTTATGTCATTTTATGTATTCCTTACAGGTTTTGATAAATATTTGTTTCACTCTAGTTCGGACATGTCCAGGAATTGAATATCCGGAGGGTAACTCGTTTCGTGATTGGCGTGGGTTGGACACGTCTTTGTTTTTTGCTTGAATTATGATCAGGAGACGTGTAGGAATATTTTTGTTATTTACGTAATCTTCCCTGTCTCTCGTACTATGATTAGAGTCGGATTTATACATACTTTTTGTTTGACACACACGTTGACGGAAAATATTCCATTGTTATCGTCGTAGTATAAATTATATAGAAAAGTATATATTTCTGCTTTATAACTGTGTAGACAGAATGCCTAGTTACAATGTTAACAGATTAGATATACGTAAAATGAATAACGTACGAAGATAAATATTTCAACCCACTAGAAATACAAGAAAGAGGTTGTCATTTTGCATATTAATTTATGTGTCAAATATTTTGTCATATGATATATTTATCTTAGCATATCAATTTGTTGATTGTAAACAGATGTTTATCTGATAGGCATGGCAAATGGTTATAAATTATTGAAATCGCTTTTCTTTTTCTAAAAAGTTTGACATTGGCTGCTTAATTGGCTCAGTTGTAGAGCAATCGGCTGCTGCAAGAGGACTGAATGTTCCACCTCTGAAAAAAACATGTAGGTGACGTACAGACAGTTGTTCTGGGTTTGTGTGTTTGTGCATATAAGAAACTAGTTGTTGTCTGCAGTTTCAGCCGCATCCCAAAGGGATTTTAGAGACGAAAGCTCAAAGTCCTACCCAAGGCTTAATTTATCACTGTGCCAAATTTCATCAAGATTAGTTCCGCGGTTTAAGTGTGAAAGCGTAACAGACAGACAGATTTTCGCATTTATAATATTAATAGAGATTTTGGTTTGTAAACGCACGATATGGGAGCAAATCCTAATGTTGCATAATGGTTTTATGAAATGAAAATATAACTAACCTTCTTTCTCATAACCTACTTTCAAAATTTTATAAAAACGGCCTATCTTTAAGTGCCCATTACAAATTAAACTCAAAAACATCGCGTAGGTTCAGATTAAATTAAAACTTTCAGTTTAAACATTAAAATTACTAGATCAAATTGAAATGCTCGTTTCGTATGGTTAAGATTAACAATTTGAGAAAGCAGGTAAACTATTATAACAACTTTAATTTTTGTAATGTTAGTTTTGCAGAAATACATTACAGCCTACTATAACATTACATTTATGAATATTTTAGCCATTTTGTACTAGATAGTTAAATTTTATTATTATTTTATCTTATTTCGTTCTTGCTTGGTTCTTAATCTTGTTTATATATAATAATAATTTATATTGTATTACAAATAAAATGTACTACTACTAAAAACTACTACAACTACATAGATACGTGTACATTATTTATATAAGTCATAAACATAAGCTAAAAACTGTGTTGTTCACTATTCCCACGGGTATGACGTCATTATACCCACGCAGCGTTGAGGCTAAGGATCGCATGCATACAAAATCGGGCTTATCAGTTATGCATAATGTGGAGACCCCAAAGGTGGGCAAAATATTGCAGTGCCCGGAGACACTATCTACAGGTTGATGTTTTAGTCATTCATTATTATTTACAATGAGTTATAGTTCTTAAAGTAATAGCAAAAAATCGTTAAGTCTTATCACTTGTGATGCCCAAGTTAAAAATGATTTGTAAGTATTAATTTAATTTTGCAAGATCAAATTTAATTAAAATTATCTTTACAATTTTTTTTTTTTCAGTGAAGTTCAATCTTCACTATCTAAGCGATAAGTTTAAACTATACGTCAACAATAAAATATATAGGTGGCACATAATATTATTTAAAATTTGGTCCTTTTACATACTTTGTGTCTGACAAAATTTTCGAGCCCACTGCATATTTTCAAATGTATCATAAGTAATATAATTTAAAAAAATCTTATATTATAAAAGGTTATATCATGTCGCTGTGACGCAAGCACGCTGTACAAAGAGGTCGCATGTATCTACGTCACGCGTGTCACCCTGATGGATTTTGTTTTCTGATTCTATTACTGTTTTTTTATTTGTTTTATTTGCCCGTCGACTGTCATTGTGACCGCGACCATGAATATGAATGTGGTTGGCTTTGTGTTAATAAATTCGGTAGATGGGAATATAGATAGACATACTATATCGGTATATACACATTATTCTGACTTATATATATATGCAATCTGTATGTAGCAGCTATCAAATAGTGTTGGCAGTGAGGGGACTTTGACCCTTTTACTGCCAACCCAACTTTCCTCTTGCGTATTACAGGGTTGGAGTGATACCAATCATCCTGTGAAAAATGTACCAAGAGATACGACATACTTAACCAACACGGACCTGTTACTTTCAACATGGGGTAAGGAGTAAGTGCACTCAACTTTCACTATGCTGGTGGCATTTAATCCTAACTAAAGACGCAAAGATGCAAACACAACCCCTACTGACAATACAACGTTTCCTCGCGGAGCACTGACAACCTTGCTCACCGTTAGAAACACAACACAGCTCAAAGCAGTTTTATTTCACTTCGATTTTCTGCAAGGTGGAAGTACTTCTCCAGTCGGGTAGCCCCAATTTGAGTGGAATTACTCCCACTGTGCCCTAACTCTCTTTAAAATACAACATACAAAAACTAAACATCTTTCTCTCAACTCAAAATATATACATATAATAACTCAACACAAATTCTATGTACCTAAAAATATTTTCTGGTTTCGTAATGTCGCTTAGTCAGAAAATAATGAACATGAAAAATAAGGCAAAGTTTCATTGTGTAAACTTAAACCTTTTTAGTTTGAAACTAAGCAATAACTGTTACGAACTACGTAGTTGGGAAATACTGAGGTTTTAATTACGCATTGAAAATAATGAAGAATATTAAATGTTTTGCATTTGATAGGTTTCAGCACGTGTTACGGGGCATTTATAAATATTGTTTGTGTTGAAATACATATTATGGAAACACATATATGAAACACATATAATAATTATAATATGTATTTCAACACAAGGTAATGAAAAGTACGTGTGTACCTTTCATATTTTTCTGATGTATCGAATACCTATCCTTCTCTCTATTACGATATCTATCGTGATGAGGAGGCTTTAACTATCTTCTTCTATCATGAATTACAGAACTATCTCTATCTAGTATTTTTTCTTATTAAAATTGGCATAACGCATGCTAAACATTTTTAAGGATATACATTTTAGAGAAAGTAATTTTTATCTCGAGCAAGGTTTGAACCTGCGTCGCTTTGGTTAAGTACACCAACTACCCAACTAAGCTACTGAGACCTTTTCTGACTGAGAATTTTTTTATCTCTAAAATTTATGTTTCTATTCTCTATCTCATTATCATATTCAGCCAGTAATACCCACGGTTACTGTTTATTTTCCCTAATAAATAAAATACAAAATTCAGATTATTTTAAGATAAATGTATGGCAACACTGCCAACACTAATTGTCAACTGCAATATTTGTTAAATATATCAACGTAAGCCCCTTAACTCGTTTAAACTTTTTTTAGAAAAAAAGATAAGACAAGAATGACGATAATCCAACAGCTGTAGTGCTGTATTCCCACTGACAAATGAGCGCGATAACTTACAGCGTGTTTCGCGTCAACGTGCTATATGTCAATGGAAGTTAAACCTTATGTACGAAATCGTGTGCGTATTCTTAACGCTACGATGATATTTATCTTGTATAAGGGAAAGATAAGGGATTTGAGAATTCCTCATACACATAGAATCTATCACATTTTGTTTGATGCATTACAATTATTTTAAACACACTTTGACATTGGTAGTATGTCTGGAAGCTACAAAAAATATTTAAACTTATTATATTATTTGGAATCACAATTTATAATATATAATATAATATTTTTGCAACATTTTTACACAACACTACCTAGTCCCAAACTAAGCAGAGCTTGTACTATGGGTACTAGACAATGGATATAATACACATATACTTTTTTTTTAAATACATACTTATATATATATATATATATTATATACAGAAATTAATAAAGAATTTAATAATATTCAATAAAGAAAGATCTATATTATCAGTCAGTATACAGTATTGTTAACTTTAAGGACATAAGTAATTGGCAATTATATAAGTAATAATAATTTATTTTTTTTGAATATTTTTACACAACACCACCTAGTCCCAAACTAAGCAGAGCTTGTACTATGGGTACTAGACAATGGATATAATACTTATACTTATATAAGTAATTAACTTATGATTATAATTTTTCAAATTTTATACAGTTCTATTATTTTTTTTATTTTTTTTAAACGTTTCCACTCACTAGGATTTTCTTCTGTATTGTGCGTGTATTTACAAACACACTCGGAACAATTACATGTCGGTGATAGGTACAAATATTTATTATGAATATTTATTGTGATCAGAATAACAATTCTGATGTATAAATAATAATACTGTAAAGTTTCATCAAAATCCGTTCAGTAGTTTTAGCGTGAAAGAGTAACAAACATCCATTAATCCATCCTCACAAACTGTCACATTCATAATATTATATTATTATGTAGGATAGGATATGATGATGAAAGGCGTAGTTTTCAAAATTAATTTGTAAAAAAAATCACAAAATTTTTGACATTACCATAAATATACTATCTATATTACTACCAGGAAACATCACTAGAGAACAACAGCCTGTCTATACCACCCTCTGAGATCGGTTTCCAATTAACACCGGCTCAGTTCAGTCTCATTATATTTTTAATTTGGGGGAGGAATCCTAAATTAAAGCAAGCGACGTCAAAGGACATCGTTGGCAGCGATTAGAGCTAAATAATTAAAGAATTCGGCCATCTTCTTCGTCGTTAGCGTTGAGAGACCGCTCATTGGAACTTTGTAATTTTGATTTAGGTACTACGGCACCGGAAAGTTCTTTAACTTCCGGTCCGTGACTTTTCGGAATGTATTTTCAATTTGGATTTTTTTTTTTTGATGTGATAGGTTGGGCAAACGAGCAGACGGATCGCCTGATGGTAAGCGATTACAGCCGCCCATGGACACCCGCAACACCAGAGGAGTTTCAGGTGCGTTGCCGCCCTTTTAAGGGGTTTGGGCCTCCGGTATCCTCACTCACTCGACGAAACACAACGAAAACGTTATTTCACGCCGGTTTTCTGTGAGGCCGTGGTATCAAGTCCGGTCGAGCCGGCCCATTCGTGCCGAAGCATGGCTCTCCCACGGTAAAAAACCTGGATTGCCTTGGATTGAGAACTGCTGAATTAATGTTTTTTTTTAGTTTCATTATGAAATTCATCACTTTTAAAAAAATCTAATTTTAAACTTTGATGTAGGGATCAATTATTTTCTATTAGGAATCTAAATATACCGGCAACACCCTAGTGTAAGCCTATAACCATTAACCAGGCCCAAAACCCACAGTTAAAATATTATTCTAAACTCCTACTATAACGTTATCAAAATTCTCACTTCCCGAAAGTTAAGAATCCATCATCTTAAGTGGTTGTAAACTAGCAAAGTGTATGAATATAAATTTCAATTTCGTCTAGACGTGTAAACTGGTCGGGTTTGCATGTAAACAAGATTCATTACCACTGCACAACTTATAAAATTCCTAACTAAAGTTAATATATTGGTGCAAGTACATACTTAAAAATACAAGTAAGTTTCTATACGATTATTACAAACTGATTTTCTAGCAGCTATAATTTAATATATTCGTTGATGGTGTTAATAATTACATTTACGCTGCTTTATAGTTTTGTAATTATAATTTTTTTGTGTCCAACATTGTGTTTATTTTATTGTGTTGTGAAAATGTTATTTTCTTTATTTAAAACAAAGCTATACATATGAAACTAGATAATATTTTTTTGTTGTTTGAAACAGTAGCAGCGTTAACACAAATAGATTTATTCAAATCTTCGTCATCATCAACCCATTTAGAAAGAAAAACACATTTATTCAGACAAAGTCCGTACAATACACAGATAAAAATTAAATAAAGAATGAACATACAAAAACAACAAGCATCACCATTATGCTGGACGCATGCTTGTCCCGAATGGGTTGCCAGCTCAGCATTAAGCTGGGCGTATTTAATACCCAGTGACTTACTGTCTGGTATTTACTGTCCCACATTTGGGTATGGGTCTTGTCTCAAAAAGTTAGCATGTAGTACATCAAGCTGACCTAGTGTGGGTTAGAAGAATTCAAACGCTCGGGGCGTTTGAATGCTCTCAAGAAAATCTCTCACGTATGCAAGTTTCTTTAAGATATTTTGTAGGTTTTCCATTCAATTTTAATTTTATTTATTAGTATTTACAAACATAATTTTGAAAAGTAGTAATTTTTATAATATTGGACATTAACGCACCTACTAAAAATTTCAATTGTATAAATTATAGTACCCGTGCCCAGCAGTGGGACAGTATATGGGTTGATGTTTTTTTTTATAGAGAATGAAAAATTCGATATCAGATGGGTTCAAACCCTGCTGTTCAATATCACTATGCTATCATTGCTATTCGAATATGAACCTCACATGCCATAAATTAAAACAGGTTTTCTCTATTTATTACTCATTTATTGTTGAAGTAATTTTCCGCCTTAACATCACACATTTGAATTTAATCTAATCTAACATCTTCCCGGCACGTCATAAAACATTCAACCATCGCTGAGGTGTCGTTTGCGACAGTGGGTATTCAGACGGAATAAATCCGGATTCCTGGGGTCTAGAGGACCCCGGGGAGTGATCCCGACAGAGATGACCGCTCTGAGGTACTCGACACTTAGATTAGACGCTCTTATTATGAAAGAGGGTTAGACGAGCGGTTTTGTGGCGTTCTGAACGCACGTTTTTTGAAATCATATAGCTAAGTCTTATGTCATTGGGAAGATAAAACTTAGGGTATTAATTTGGGTACATAAATTTTTAGTAAGAAGTGACCTGCGATCGGCAATAAGATGAATCGTTTGCCAACTGTGCCTGTTGAAAGGGGATAGAACCGATGTAGCATATCGATCCAGCGCCATTTTGTTTTTTTGTTTTTTAATAGCTGCGCACGATTAAAGTCGTTTGGTTGTTTCCGCATCTGTGCCGTGATCGTGTGTTGCCAGTGGCACAAATGCAAGGCGTCAACAGTATGTATGAGTAGAGGACACTTATATGAACAAAAAATGATTGTAATGTGGTACCCCAAAATGTCAAGTTACCGATATATTTGAAGGTAAAGATCGACATATGAGTTCAACGACAATAATTCAAAATAGACTTATTACGTGTCTATAGGCGTCAGATTGTATCCAAATAATCGTTCCCATGTTGGTCATTATTATTACTGTTTAAAGGAAGAGAGTAGGTACATTACATACTACTAGGCATGAGAAAACTACTATTATAATTAATTATTTGCCTACTAAACCGCACCGCAATGAAACGCAGTCGACATGTCAATGTCACGTCTCGTTATCACCCACAAAATATATCGAGCAGTATTCTTGGGTTTTTGTAATGAAATTCTCAGTAGCAGCTTTGGAGTTTGGATTTGTTCCTATTACATGGGACCTAAACATACCCGCGAACTGTTAGGTACATTAGTACACCTCCGTCTAAACCTTCGGATAATACAGGCGCGATGGTATGATATGCTTTAGAACCATTCGGAAATCGGAAGGGTACTTCTGGTACCTACTTCAAAAAAAAAAACAAAGTAATCCCGATATTCTAGTCTCAGTTTCAAAAATGGTATTCTTTCTAACAAACAAAGCTAAAATGTTTCATTGAATTGATATCGAAAATTGACCCAAAAGTAATGCTCAAATTGGACCGAAGTTATATTTTGATAATTTTTTAAAAACCAGAATTAACCTCTGAGCGTTTTAAACACCGGTCTGTTCAACATTTTAATGTCACAGACAAATGACGATTCGGCCCTGCAGCGACTTGAGGGAAGGGGTAAGGGCCAATGTTTACATTTTAATGTAAGAACACCGGTGGCCCGCGCTCGTTAAGGGGTTCACGTGCGTGTTAATAAAACGACACTTTTTGCTTTCTCTATTAATGAACTGAGATTTCATTAAGGTCCCACCTTAATAACTTTTTTGCTGAGATGATTTTTCAGAAAAGTTTGTTTTGTTTTTTTAGCAATCCTTTGAGGATTTACGAACTAAGTATATTTTTTATAATACGTCACTGAGGTGTTTTTATTGTATCAATTAGTTTTATATAAAATAATATTGATTATAATCAATTATTTAAGCCAAATTTAATAATAATAAAACAAAAAAAAACTAGCTATATTTATATTATAATACTACAAAAAAAATTACTCAATAATACAATACAATAACATGAAAAGCTTAAAATAAATGCTATTCATGTTATTGAGGTTATTACCTCAATTTCTTGAAATAACAAAAATACGATATTTTGAAGGAAAAATAAAACATTTTTTGCTTAAAACACTTATATAAAATCAAGTCAAACAAGTTGACTTGTTTTTATCTTCGAATACCTTCTAATCTAAGGCGCCAATCAACCGCAATCAGCCTACTCCAGCAATTATAATCATCACAAATCACTATAACGACATCTTCAAATTTTACGAGTATTGAATCTCAAACTAAACTCTTTCGGAAAATAGCAATAAAAATATTAAATGTTTCCTATAAAGCGGCAATAACAATTTCAGTTAATATTAATCGTTTTTCTTCGCGGACCCTTCCGGGTTGGCGATTTGCTTTATTTTCCCTTTTATTTGTCCCTCGGGGATAACTATGATATATTTATTATTGCTACAATACTTGGAAGACACTCGAGAGATGTATTAAGATGTACTTATTGGAACAAATAAATGTAATTGCTTTGTTATGATTAATAGGTAATGTTTTGTGTTGTGTGTGTACTTGATTAGGTGATCTGTATTTATTGGCATATATTTTTTTACATGCGCAACATAACATACCATCACGCTTGTACATCCCGTAGAGTTAGGCAGGTGTTTACTAAAAAAAAAATAGTATGTAGTATTCATACAAATATTTTTTTCCGTGTAATGTATGACCATTACAGACATTTCGCCGGAATATTTAGGCCCCATGTAATTGGATTAGGCGCCAATTAACCGCAATAAGCCTACTCCAGCAATTATAATCATCACCAATCACTATAACGACGTCATACACAAGTTACCTATATAGGTACCTACTTACAGAAGAGTTCCTACGTAAAGTTTATTTTTTTCTATTGCTTCGTAACTTCATTACACAGTGTAAATCATTCAGAGATAGTAGTTTACCATTGGACACATTTACGAAAGTTGACGATTTATTTAACTGTATTTAGGTTATATTTAAAGCTATGTTGCAAGTATGCTTATTAAATTCTATGAACAAAAATAATCAAATCGGTAAATTCATTAATATATACACAAGCATGGAAGTCAGTTACAGTTAGTTAAAACTTCTCGATGGCGAGGAGGACGAAAATAGACAGACAGATGAACTCACTTTGAATCGATACCTTTAAAAAATCGAAGTACACAACATCGCTCCGAAACACCGTTAACGACCAAACTGCGTTCTAATCACGCCACGTCAAAAATGGATATTGGAAATTGAATTCGCAAGCCACATTTCTTTTTTTCCCAAAATGCAAAGGGCGAGGGCTGTACAAATGGCCAGATCAACTCAATAAGGGGTACGGCAACGTGTTTACCCGCTACCCGCAAACTGCACGGGTACTTTTTTACATTTTTCCAAAACGTTATTTACCCAGTGTCGTAAAGGCATTGTGATGCTGGACAATGGTAGGGGATATTTCGAATTTTTTTTTGCGCGCGAATTTTTGTTCTTTGACGGCCGGTACTGTTTTGTTCGATTTTCAAATACGATTGATGTCTCTGTGGATTGTTTGCAGTTCAATTGATATTTGGAAACATACGTCATACCGTCGATATTTCAAGTGCTTTTTGACACGAGTACTTATAGTACTCGTGCATAACTACTGCAGCGCGCTAGTAAAATAAAATAACGCAAAATCATGTGACTGATAACACGTCATAATCAAATTACTTTATTAATATAAAGTAATTTGATTATGACGTGTTATCAGTGTTGTCAGTATTAAGGTAACTGCCTCGTTAGTCTAAGTGGTGCTAAGTGCGACTGCTACGCTAGGGGTCCCGGGTGCGATTCCCAGATCGAAAAAAGGGTTTCTCTATAAAATTCTTAGTAGCAGCTTATAATATGGATTTGTGTCGGCTTAATGGCAATAGACTTGTCCCATATTAATTATCAGCAACCTATATACTGTCCCACGCTATAGTCCACCACGCTGGCCTAGTGCGGGTTGGCACACTTCACGCACCATCGAGAAAAATCTCTAAGGCATGCAGATTTCCTCACGACGTTTTCCTTCACCGTTTAAGCGAGTGATAATTTTATTCATTATTAATACGAACATAATTTCGAAAAGTCAAAGGTGCGAACCTTGGATTCAACTCGAGACCTTTGACTTGGCAGTTCAATGGTCATATCACTAGGCCATCACTGCTAGCATATTAAATGAGACTTAAATGTATACCGCCGAACTGTAGTTGTATATTGGTGCAGCTTTACCTAACACTACTCGAAATATAGGGGTAATAGTATGTAAGTATGAATACCAAATAAGTAATTTTCAACATACAACATAACCTTTCTTGCCACATGACTTAATTATGCATCCTCCGACACCTGACGCGGAAACTGTTATAATATTACGCGTCCCCCCCCACTCTGTAGGTTGGTAAGACGGTGTGACAACTATCAGCCCTAACGTGTTTATGTAAATAAGTCACAGCCTATCTAGCGCTCTAATAGTTGCTCCGACGCCTGCCGGAATTTAGCGCTCCAATAAACTGTGTATTTTGGTAATATCATATAGGTAGTCGTATGTGTGATGTGACCAAAGGTCTCGAGTTCGAATACAAGGCACGCACCTCTGCCTTTTCTAATTCATGTACTTATTAATAATTAATTATCACTCGCTTAAAACGGTGAAGGAAAACATCGTGAGGAAACCTACTTGCCTTAGAGATTTTTCTCGACGGTTTGTGAAGTCTGCCAACCCGCACTAGGCCAGCGTGGTGGACTATAGCCTAATTCCTCTCATTCTGAGAGGAGACCCGTGCCCAGTGGGACAGTATACGGGTTGATGATGAATGTTCGACCTGGGAATCAAACCTAGGACTTTACGCCTATTTAATCTCAGCATAACTATAATTGAATAAAAAAATATACAACAAAAACGTAATTTTCTCAGAAATAGAATTAATATATTTATACACTATTGATTTCTGACATTTACGCGAATATTATACATTGAAATAAAACTACGCGTCCATGAACCCGTGACCATGGAAGCTGTAAAGGGTCCGAAACGTCGGGATTAATAATATCAATATAACGCGATAAAATCCGTAAAAAATATTTTTTTTTTCAATATTAATTATACACTTTCACAGATATAGAATTCCTATACATATTTACACACTTTCTCAGAAATAGAATTCCTTCATATACCTATTAACATCATATTCTGGAAAACAGAATTCCTGTTTATATTTATACATTGTCTGCCAGTTCAGTAATCAGTCATTATTTCACGGTACATTACGCTTGTATTGCGGGGAGGGTAGGTTTTTGTGTCGGGACCTGAAACACAATGTCATTGAGTTGATTGTCATCTGTGTGGAGGTGTTGGGGGATAAAGAGTGAGGATCATTCAAAGGTCACCAGTTCACCTCTTGCGTTCGTAATTATTTCAATTTAAATTTTCTTTCGTGGTAGGGAAGATTTCAAAATGAAGGAGAAACTCCCACCTGGGCAGACTTGGAAAAGCCTTAATAGGTTCCGAACCCATCTCAGTCGTAGTAAAGATAATCTCTACAAATGGAGGTTCACAGACGCCTCACATCTCCAGTGTGCGTGCGGCGTCTCTCCGCAGACAATGGTTCACCTTGCACTAAATGCCCTGTTAACTGCATACGCGAGGATTTATTGGCCACATCAGCAAACGCAGTCCGCGATGCTGAATTCTGGGCCGAACGAATATGAGTCTACGATCGGTATATTATTATTTAATTTTTATTTACCATCGACACGTTAATAAGAAGAAAATGTTCGAGGAAACTCGGAGTTTGGATTTGTGCCCGGTTCATGGCCATACATTCGTCCCCTATTACATGATACCTAAACACACCGGTGAATTGTGGGTGTATACCTCACCTCTGCCTAAACCTTGTGGGAATACAGGCGTGATAGTATGTCTAAACAATAAAATACAACGTTTGTACTTCTAGAAGGACTTTGCTATCAACAGTTTATAATAGCAGAAGATTTTCATGAATGTTTCTTATACAGAAATATTATAAGAAATATTATACCAGCCTATGTGTACTTCTAAACAGTACGGCGTTTATGTTTCAGAGGAATTGATGCCCATTTAACTGTAGGCACGTGAGAATGTTTGTTTTGTGCCTTGGGTTGTAGTTGTTTAGATATACCATCACGCTTGTATTCCCCGAAGGGTAGGCAGAGGTGTATTAATATATACCCACAGTTCACCGTGAGGTTTAGGTCCAATGTAAAAGGGGGTGACACAAATCCAAACTCACAGCTACAACTAACAATTTCATAGAAAATACCCAATAATACTTTGCTCGAAATGGGAATCGAACCCAGGACCTCTACCGAAGTTACGCTCAAGACCACTGACGAATAAGGCAGTGAGTTACGAG
This sequence comes from Acronicta alni, assembly GCA_964056405.1. Taxonomy (NCBI): domain Eukaryota; kingdom Metazoa; phylum Arthropoda; class Insecta; order Lepidoptera; family Noctuidae; genus Acronicta; species Acronicta alni. Next base: position 5,338,492 of record OZ043918.1, on the reverse strand, counting down.
TTATTGATACCTTATGCATTTAGTGGCTATGAAATTAATGACCTACAAAAAACCTAAAAACTCTGAATTGGATATCGAGTTCACAAACTTAGGGTTAAGCGCAAAATATTACTATTCTAGCTATTGATGTACCTAGTTGTAGAAATAAGTTGCTTTCATAAGTACTAAGAATAGGAAATGCACTTCGTTCGCCGTGTAGCAATCACAGCTACGTGCTACGGTCGTAGCTACTACGCCAGAATTGGCTACGTTCGTAGCAGTTCCCTTCTCGGCTCGAGCTTTAATAATAAAGAAGCAATAAAGTGCTTCGTCCTTACCCGTTTTCAATAAACACCTTTATCGATTATTCAGCCCGCCGTCCATACTTACAGCCTCGGAGCTACGCCATAGACAGAGAGTTGGCAAACTAATTCACGACACAGGCATAGCTTGCGTCGGGTGGCTGTAGGTGGTCGCCAGGCGATAGCCGGTGGCCGCGGGGGTGGGGGGCGCCTCGCAGGAGGGGGGGAGGAGACGGAGGCGTACTCGCGGCTGGGCGGCGCCGACCAATCGTAACATACCACCCACCCAACCGCGCCCACCTCACCTGCGCCACACCATTAAGCCTGCTTTCCTCGTACTTTTTTCACGGACCTCGCATCCGTTCGCTGGCGCCGTCTTTATTTTATTTTCTCCTTTATGCCTCCTTCCCGACTCGCCTCCTATTTTACGCCCGCCGCCGACGTAGGTAGAAAAACCTTTGTGAATACGAATGCTGAGCAGGTATTACGCTCGTTAGTTACGGGTGCTGATATGTAAAGTAAATAAAGGTTCTTTTTAGCTTTCGTGTTGCCACGGAACTGGGTATCGCAGTCCAGAAAACGAGCTCCATGACGGGAAGCGTTGAGCGATGGCTAAAGACTAATTAAAATAGGGTTGTCGCGTTTCGGCGTGAGCCGTGCCCAAAGTTCGGTTTACGAGCGTCGCGGTGTCGCGCTCGTAATAAACTATTAACTTTATATCGATCCGCAAAAAGTTCCCGACGAAAGTAATCTCGGCCAACCTTGCTCCACATTTTGTTTCAATGGCCCGACGGCCGGAGTCGTATGCAAGTGTCCCTGCCAGGGTGAACGATCCCCACATCGATGAAGTTTAACTGAACTTGGAAAAAACTTGGTGTAACTTTGTTCGCGCCGCGTGATTAGGAAGGTTTAGTTTTGAACTGAGTTGGGAACTGTTTTTTCAGTTTTGAAAGTGGGTGGCTCAGTTTATGATCCGGGTGAAAGTCGGCGGATCGATGAACCGGGGTCAACTCACTTGATCAAAGTTTGCGGGACTAATAACTGAATTTAATACGCGAGGGCGCGCGGCGCGCTTCACTTGCATAATATTGTTCGAAGCGAAGTAACTTGAATCTGCCCATGTGTGCATAGAAAAAAAAAGTTATAAGTACCAAAAAATCTTTAGAATCACATATAACTATCTACTTATAATATCTACGGTAATCTTATCTTAAAAAAAAAAATCTTTTTTTCACTTTCCTTATCTTCCCTTACAGTCAAGGCCATAGGATCCTTGAATTTTGCCACGACCAAGTCAGGCTACCGTCCAACCACCTTCTAAAGCTTGTCAACTGCCTTAGCTTTTAAATTATTTGAATAATCTATAGATACTAAGTTGTCCGCGATTTCACCCGCACTGCAAAGGGCTTTTTGAGACAAAAAGCTCTAACAGACAACTATATCTATACCAAATTTAATCGAAATCGGTTCAGCAGTTTTGGAATGAAAGCGTAACAGGCAGTCAGACTTACATTCGCATTTACAATATTAATAGAAGAATAGGAATTGTTTTTGAAAAGGACCGTTAGATAGGTACTCTTTATATTTCAAATAATATAAAAACGAAAATTAAACAAAAATACAATTTAATATCGAAGTTTAAAACAAAAGAACGATGAGCAAACTCGTGTATCGAACGAGTTATATTATATTACAGCTGAGCTTGCTTTCACAACCGCAAGATGTCGCCCATGTTATTACGTAATACCACGCAGATAATATGAGTGTTTACTTGAGCTTAAAGGGAAAGCGGTAAATTCCTTAAGAAAGACTGCATTTTGACCAAATTCACATAAAGATACGTCTGTATAGTTGTATACCCTGAAGTGTAAGGCAGAGGTGTACTGATGCACATACATCCACAATTCACCAGTATTTGTAGGTATCAAAGGGGAAATCCAAAATCCGAGCTGCTATTGAGAATTTCATAGAAAATACCAATAATATTTTTCTCAACCTGGGAATCGAACTCAGGACCTCAAACGTAGCAGTGGCGCACCACCACTATGTAAATGAAGCAGTTAAAATCATTCTAAATACACATAAGACTCTCAAACTAATCTTCTCCTACAAAAGTACAGTCGTGTCCAAACAACCAAATGACCACCGAAACAATAAAACTGTGTACAAGCAAGAACAAAAGAGTGATGAACAAAATCGTTTATCTGCGTACTATCGCAAGATGTCGCCCGACATTATCGCTAACGAGCGATCACAATAAATAGCGACGTATGGAACATTACCACGGAGTAAGAATATATTTTTGGATGTGGCAAGGATGCATTGCAATCCTTTACCCCAATTTTCGCGACACTTTTTGGTTGTGGATACAATTCACGCACGGAAAAAATATTTGTATGACCTACAGGGTACTTGTTCCGGGTCTGGGTGTTTGTGTATATGAAAGTTTTTTTTTCTGTATTATTTAAATTAATTAAATAATAATTTTCATATATGTATAACCAAACACCTATACCAAAAACTACCCGTAGATCATGCAAATGTTTCGACAAACAGATATTTGTATGATGAGATATATTGGCGATCGAAACTGCAACACAAGACACAGATGTCGATGGTTCAGTCCCTACGCCAAACGTGTTGTCAAATAAAAAAAAATATATTAAATAATAAAGTACAATGTTTATATACAATGCCATGTCCACACATTCCTAGTTGGTAGTCCACCCCCGCTATGACTCAAGTGCAGCGTCCTTATGAAAAGTGTTTGCTAGATAAGAAAACTTGTTCGCCAACCGCTGACCGCGTGTCATTAGATTATAGATTACGTAAACTTGGCTCGTGTGTTGAGGCTTTAAGAGTTACAAGATCTGTTATTATTTTAAATGCTTAGCTCTGATTTGTAGAGGTGTAATGTTTTGTTTTTATTTCATTCCAAGAGATCCAATTTTATTTAGAATTACAGCGATAAAATGAAATTAATGTCATAAATCTTTTGTAATTTTATTGGTTAAGTACTTAATATAATTTTTCTTGGAGTAATACATAATGTAAAGAAGTAATGTAACTGAGCTTTAGCATATTAATTTTGATTAAATACTGCAATTATGTTTTAATAAATAAATTCTATTTGACGTAATACAGTTAGATAATAATATCATTTAATAATATGTATGTGGACAACAATTCTAACTTAATTTTTAGATTCATTAAACTAGAGCCCACATAACCTCAATCTTATCAGTTTACTAAATTACCTACGTGTAGATCTTTAATTTTGATTGAGGAAACAACACTTAACCAATTTTAAATAACATAGTTGTCTATATTTATAATTTAAATATTTTTGGAATATTTTACACAGGACCATCTAGTCCCAAACTAAGCAGAGGTTGTACTTATAGGTACTAGAGAATGGATATAATACTTACTTACTTTTAATACATAAGAAACACAAACACAAATATTTTTGTTCATCACACAAATATTTCTGTGAGAATGTAACCCTTTGTGATCAGCAATCCAACACTCTAACCACTGCACCACAGACGTCAAATAATAATTATAATCAATTCGATCTCCCATCCTTTACAAGACATTCGACCGCAGCCACATCGCTACTGTTTTGAATATATTTCAATCAATTAAGGGTAGGTGAGCACCCGATAGTTCCTACGTAATACCTCGTCAGACCCTTTGAATATTCAGCCATATCTTTGATGTACTGCTTGTCCAAGGAATTTATGGATACTGTTGCTACAAGTTGTAACGTCTAGGAGTTTATCTAAGTAATAACTACCCTGATCAAATGATCTGTAATGCTGAGCTAGACACGGTCAGTATGTGGATCCGTACCTCTCCGTACCTCGGAGAGCACGTAAAGCTATCGATCCCAGTTGTCACACGAGGACCTGTGACAATTTAATAGCGGTATCAGAAGCCCAAAAAGCCTGATAAGCCTGTCTATCCTCAGGATATTGTCCAGAAATTGGGTTGCGGAGATCTGATGACAGTCGCTTCGTGTAATATACTGATATTCAGCCGCATCTGGTTAGACTGGAAGTCGAGCTTAACGTAGTTAGGAAAAGGCTCGGAGAATTATCTCTCAACTTTTGATGCAGGTCAACTTGATTCAAATTAAATAATATACAGAGGTAATGTCTTTTAAGCATGGAAAATTGTCGTCTGCTGACAAGGAAGTTTGTATTAAAAGTTACATTATTTATAAGCAGTAACATTATCTCTCACACAAAATACCATCACGCCTATATTCACTGAAGGTAGGTAAACCTGTACAAATTTACACCCACCGTTCGTCGGTATGTTTAGGTCCCATGTAGATAACAGAGGGCGATCTTATTGCCATTATTAGTTCGTAAATAATTTTACTAACAAAATATGGATCTTTTTGTTGTCAGAAATAAAAACCATTATTATTATACAGGCACAAATCCAAACTCCGAATTTCATAGAAAAACCAACACTACTTGACGTGGGAATCGAATGCAAGACCTCTAGCGTAGTAGTCGCACTTACGACCACAAAACCAATAAAGCAATCTTATACAACATTAATTTAATAGTAAGGTCTTAACAATATTCGCATGAAATTCTAAATCTTACTCCAAAGGTATCCACCGTAAGTTGTTTGTAGTTTATAATTCATCTAATCTCTTAGAAGTTACCAGGGTTCCATAAATCAAAGGGAGAGTACAGAGCACTTCTTATGAACCATTGTCTCGCCTCGGCTTGGTAATTAAACGGTGGGCCGATAACCATTATGGCGGGGATGGCTAGTCCTTGGCTATATTGATCTAATAAATAATAATTATGTACGTTGCAAGGATTATTGGGAATAAGCTTTAGAGGTAAATTGTTTGCATTGTTAAGCTAAGATTCTGTGGGCAATGTGGATATAGTTTCATTGTAAAGCGAGTGTGTGGTTTCTTTGGTCATTTTGAATAATCATTTGAATAGTGTTTGGTTTGTGTTTTCATGCAAATCGTTGTTTTTACCCACGACTGAGAACGTAGGTATATGCGTTTAGGGTGAGGTTGTTTTTGTGTGTGCAAACGAATGTTTTCAATTATCTCCAAAAGATACCGTACTTTCTAGTATGCTTACAGTTTATTGTACAGGAAGTATCCTGTCAATACTAACATATTACTTAGATCTATTTGCTATGTCGCGGTGATACTAGCAACCTGACCCGGCTTTGCACAGGTGCGATGTAATGATAATTTATACGTATGAACCTTTTGGAACAAATTCCCTCAATGATAGTGAACAACGTATCAAAATTTGATACGTAGATTAGGAAAATTAAAATCATCATCAACCCTACTGTCCCACTGTGCTGGGCACGGGTCTCCTCTCATACTGAGAGGGATTAGGCTATAGTCTACCACGCTGGCCTAGTACGGGTTGGCAGCCTTTACAAACCGTAATTTCCAAAATATTGGTATGTGGAACAATCTTTATAAATTAAATAATTTACAGCTTGGTATATAAAACATACCTACCCAGACCAGATTAGTATCCACAGCCCTGAGCAACCACAACACTGGGGGTACATGCCACAGAATGAGATGGTAAAATCTTGCAATAAAACTTACAAGACATTCCCTCTCAGGAATGCACGCCGTCCGTTCTCAAGAATTCCACCACTAAACGCAAGACAGCTTTAAAGCGCTTTAAAGCTGATGTGAGGGCCACTAGAAAATATAAATGTTATGAAATAGGGGCTTTAATGTAGTTGGGATATTGTTTGCTGAGTATTTCTTAATGAGCGTTCCAAAATCGTAAGCTTATATAAGCTTATAGAATAAATTATATAATATATTAACCTCAGAAGCATAAAAGCGGAATCTCATAAGATATCATATTAGCTTAAACAATTATCTACCTAAGAAACTGAGCCAGTAAGTGCAATCTTGTTTAAAAGGTACAGAAAAATTACTAAGAAAATATTTTGTACCTCAAGTTTACAAAGAAAACTTACAAAACCTTATTTACTCGAAACTTACACTGGTTGAGTTACCGCTTCTTGGTTTATGACAACAGTATTTAATTGATACTGGGGACATTTACTAATGCACAGACTGAATCTTAAGATCTGAATTTTAAGTTGTAAAAGTAACATACCATCACGACTGTATTCCCTAAAGGTTTTGGCAGCAGTTTACCCACAGTTCACCAGTATGTTTTAGGTTAATCAGACAAAAAATCACCATGTCCAACAGAAAATATATTGTTTTCTTTATTTTTTTATTATAAATATAAATATTATTGGGACATTTTACACAAACCCATCTAGTCCCAAACCAAGCAGAGCTTGTACTATGGGTACTAAACAATGGATGTAATACTTATATACTTTTTTTTGTAAATTCATACTTATAATACATAAGAAACACCCAGACAAACACAAATACACATGCTTTACCCACACAAATATTTGTGTCTTGTGGGAATCGAACGACCTCATCATCAGCAGTTACATTTGCGATCGTAGGACCAAAGATTCTTCGAGGCAATAAAAAATAAACGGTCTGAAAACATTTCATTTGACTTGTAAAAACTTTATCTTTGTAAGACACAATTAAAATTTCAATGTCATGAAAATGTCTCCTTCAAAAAGACTAATACGATCCATTAAGTAAACAAGAAGTTTAAAGTATGCACGAGGTTACAATAAGGACCAGCCTCTATTCTCTGTAGTGTCGTGAGTACTCCTCGTCACCTTAGGGCCTGGCCACATTACGCGCTAATTGCTTTACGCAAATGCCTCGCGGTGTACGGACGTCGGTCGAAGTGGACGTTACGATGTTTTCGCAGACCCTTTCTGTTGGTTCAGGGCTGACACTGTTCACCTTCAGATTTTAAGAAGTAAAGTCAATATTATGAATGTAATAGTAGCCTGGGGAATACCACTACTGGTATTGATAAATAAATAATTATAAATAAATATTCCTGGACAATTTCATACAACACCATCTAGTCCCAAACTAAGCAGAGATTGTACTATGGGTGCTAGACAATGGATATAATACATAAATATTTTTTTTGTAAATACATACTTAAATTATTTAACAAACACCCAGACAAACACAAATACTTAATGTTCATCGCATAAATATTTGTGTCCTGTGGGAATTGAACCCAGGACCTCGTGATCAGCAGTTCGACACGCGGACCACTAAACCAAAGACATCGTCGGTAATGCTTGACAAAGGAGAATATACAAAACAGCAACACAAATGGTGCCGAAAACCGGGTGCCAACTGAAAATCAGCGCTGGGTATTAAATACGCCCAGCATAATGCTGAGCTGGTAACCCATTCGGGACAAGCATGCCGACAAATATAGTGATCCTTGTGGTCTTTTTTATGTTCTTTCCTTATTTTAACTGTGTGTTGTACTGACCTTGTCTGAATATATGTGTTTTTCTTTCATTATTTCTTTCAATAAACTGTGATACAGATCTGCATCGTTACCAAAACAAAGCAAATTCTCAAGAGACAAACGCACACAAAAACTATTTTATACATTTTTATTGGATTTATCCAATCTACCGATATCAAAATCTTAATCCCGCAACCCTAGCTGCCCGAAGATCCTCACACTATAATGGGGTTCAGATTAAATGCGTTGAAGTTAGTAATGCCCCTCTAAAAGCGAATTGTAGTCAGCGGCAATGGTTTATAATATCGTTATCGTGATGTCCAGCTTAGATTAAGAGATACTTTCGTTTCGGCGTTGAGGGAGGGGGGGGGATACTCTAAGAGGGAGAAGTGAGGTATTAATGGAATCAGGACGCGGTCACTCCAAGCCGAGCTGGATCGCTCCGCTGATTTTAAAGGATTTCCAGGAATTTGCGACTCAGTCTAAAGTACATGTGGTGAGTTCGGACTTCGAAAAGCTTTTGCGCTAAACTTAATTTCGTGTAGCGGATTTCAGTTGGGTGCATATCTTTTGGTTTTATTTTACGGTGCAGATGTTTTTACTTCACGCTGATGTGATATCCTTTAAATGACCGAAGATTTTGGAATTGCTATTCGGGATATATCAATTTAAATATGTATAACTTACACACAAATAACCCACATTTTAGGATTAAATAAAATACTCATATTCACGCCCAATCTTTTTTTATAACTAGTGCGGAAAATCATTGCATCGCCAATGATCATGCCCATGGTACCTACTCGTGATATTCATCACAACCCTGACAGACATTCATGCACAACCTGCTCTTTCGGACAATAGTAATCAGGATCCTAGAGTTAGTTAGATAGAAACCGTAAAACTGCGGTGAAAAATATTCAGTGATTACACATTAGGTACAGTCAGCAACGAACGCTGAGCATAGCAAAATTTTGAAAACATGACAGCTCCAAAACTTTTCAAGAGATTTTTTTATTATAAAACTAAGGTAAATATTTAATGATCATCTACGCAATGATTTCGCACAACACTCACAGGTCAGTAACTTCATACTAAAAATCGTATTGAAGATTGTAATATGTTCAGCTACTTTCGTTGCTGACTGTACCACAATCTCAAATTGTGATGGACTGTAGTATTCATAAATAAAAGGCCTGATAAGAAATATTTTCTTTTGTAGAGGCTAAAAACAATTTTATCATACTTATATTTATAAGTTTCCTAATAGCTACGTTGTACCATCCCAAAGTAATTACCCAGAAACGTATACTCAAGTCGCAACCCAAATAAAACCGTATCTACCCGTTATTTTAGTAAATTTAGTGCAAAGAGCACACGAAAGGTTTTTACTAGCCGGACAAAGTTTTGAACACAATTTGTTGCCGGACGGGTAAGCGGGTCCAAATCAAACACATAGCTCCTTTGAGAGCGTGTTGTAGTTATGTGGACCGCCATGCGCCAGCCCGCTGACTCGTTGAACTAGTTCGCAATGATTTTGTTTTATTGTGGATTGTAAATTTATTTGTGTAAATTGGAATAAAATGTAGTTTAAAGTGGTAGGCTCTGTTCAGCAGAATTCGTCTGGGGTACCTACTGCAATACCAAGTAAACAATTATAAATGCTAACAGTAGTATCCCGATTTAAATGGCAGTGCAGCTAGTGAAATTAAATAAAAAAAAAAAATAACAAATATTTTTGGACAATTTTACACAGCACCATCTAGTCCCAAACTAAGCAGAGCTTGTGGGCACTAATGGATATAATACTTATATACTTTTTTTGTAAATACATGCTTATAATACATAAGAAACACCCAGACAAACACAAACACAAATTACTGGGCATATGAGACTTAACAGCTGATGTTTTAAGATGACAACGCGCGAGTGATATGTATAGGCAGCCGTTGTCACTTACCATCAGGGGGCCTGTAAGCAAAAACGAGACAATATGATTCTCATATCGTGGTAACAAGTCTCTACGTGTCATAAAAGTCATACATACCATGACACTTGTATTTCTCGAAGGATTAGGTAGAGGTGTTATTATTTATTATTTTTTTTAACCCGACATGATTAAAACCTATTTCAAAAATTGCGTTTATTCCCTGAATCGTACTAAAACTTGCTCAAGTCAACCGTTGCCACATAAGAAACAGATATACTGTACTGATAGGTACCAATCCACCATGTATTTGTGTACCCGTATGTATGGAACGTCTCGAATACAAATATTCGCGTGAAAGTTGTAGGCAGCATGTGTGACGTCTTCGTTAGAAAACTTGCTTGCCAAGAGTGGGTGGACTAACTCGTTTCATTCATCGTCTTATACTGCGCTTGATAGGTCTTGATATTTGAAATTTAAGGAATGTACCTCATCTTGTAAAGTATTAGAAAATCCTTATATACTCGTACTAGTATTGAACTTTATTTGTGCAGGTATATTTATGTGTGCCTTTTCGTATTAAAGTATAATGTAATATTAAACATTTGTAGTCACTTCAATTAAAATGTTACTTCTTTAAAATCCCTGTGTTATATAATCACTTTATTTGGTCCTGTCAAAGTATCCTTAGCATGGAATAGTGATCACACGCTTGCACAAGATTGAAAAAAAAAGCATACTCATCTGAATTGCTTTGTTGAATAAATACCTCTAAAGATCAAAACCACTAAATCCTTGTACAAGTACAATCAGTCGGCGCATTACACGAGAAGATGTCCGATGCGGCGTGCGGGGGTGTCGTAGCTCGCGGGGTGGGGAGGGAGCGGGTTTCAAATATGACATATCTGGGAGCCGTCAGCACCGCAACACTGTACCAGAACTTGGTCTGCGGCCAGCACAGATGTGTACGACTGTACACAAGTACATACAAGAACACGAGCGTCCAAAGTTTTACGCCCCGGGTGAGACGCGCCTACTCTCCAGCGTTATTAGCGGCCATTGAGACATGACTATTTACTTACTGGGAGCGCGATATTTCGTGTAAGGTATTGCCCAGTGGCTGTTTGCATCTCTTTTGGGTACTGCAGTGTTGACGGGTTATGTGCGAGAAAACGTTAGTGTTCGAAATTCAAAATTGCTTGCGGGTAATAGGAACTGTTTACACTTTCGAGTACGCTTGAATTGAAAGAATAGATTGATCATAATTACTCTAATAATTCTTTGTCCTCATCTTTTTATTTCTTATGGCATTAACTGCCAGGTGCAATAGGTATTTCGGTATAATAAGTATTGGTGCCTCTGCGAAACTTATTGAATCACTATTGTGTGATACATCACAGTACATTCATCATCATAGATACATACAGTCTATGAGACAAAAAGGCAATATTTCAGAGTTTTCTGGATCGACACAAAATAATAACATAAAATTATCAAAACCTAAGTATCTTCAGAACAGATATATATTATCTTTCTTTTGCATTAAAGAACACGCAGCAACCGTCATATTCAAAACCTAACAAGATCCCAACACATGGCCGCGCCAAAACATTCAATAAGTCCGCCATCTTTTATTATGCACCGAAACTTTGACGCATTGAATTTCTGTCACGTCACTATCGCCTCCAAATTTCAATAGCAAACATTTGTCCAAGTTCTGAAATCAAATTTAAAAATATGGATATTTTTATGTAGATTCGACCCCTCGGTCCGATGTGGGTGACAAGTGGGCATAGCAAGTGTATGGCTAAAGGCGAGGTCTCCATTGTCAGTGCTAGCCCTATTCAATCCATTTTTTTTCTGTATACGTGCTTGAATTACTTTGGAGTATTTTGAATTTGGAAAGTACACTCCTAGAGTGGCCTTTTCTAATGTTTTTTTTAACAATATTTAAGTATTTTTATTTAAATATTAATTCGAATATTAAAATACCAAACCATTCCAGCCATCGTATTCAATTGTGTTGAGGTCGGCTCAGCCTAACCAAATATGGCTGAATATGAAACCATCGTATAGGTTGTCTTTTTAATACATTTTACTGTTAAACAAATAAAAAGTTTCAAATGTATATAAGTAGTACATCCACACAACAAAGTTCTTCTACGACCCCCAAGGAAGGACCAATGATTCGAATTTATGCTTTATGCAGTGGAAAATTATAAATTTATGTGCGTCCAGTTCCTGCGTCGATACGGCTATTGTGGATAATGTCTGGATTTTTATGGTTACTGCGACACGTTTGCATAATGCCTGTTACTGTATGTCTCATCAATTGACGCTTGAATATTTAGGTGTGTAGAAAATATCCAAAGACATTACAGCCAAAAGAGATTTGTTCAACAGTTTTTTCATAATATTTTATTACTCGCATAGCTTTCAAAATAATTATAGTTATTTAGTAAAAACAATAAACAATTCATATAATATTATAAACTCGAAAGTAACTGTGTTTACCTAACCTTAATCGGTGAACCGATTATGATACAATTTGGCAATGAGATAGATTTTATTTTTAAGAAGTATTAAGTAGGATTCTAATAAATAGTCTGATTGGGACCTTGTTCCCCTTTTCCCGTTTGAAACCAAGGCCAATAGTTTGGTTTTTGTGTTTCCATAAATTTTTATTATTACCAAAGAAAACAATTTCTTATCCTAAAATGTTTTGTATCTACGTGATAAACAAATTCCAGTCGGCTGAAGACAGATGGCGCGCCGGCTCACGTAGGACGCACGCGCGGGTGTCCGCCTCAACCCTTCTTGGATAATATCTTTAAAAGTTTGCTCCAGCCCGCATCCCCCGGGGGAGAGCGATCGCTTTAAATTATTCTACCAATCAAATATTATTAGAGACGAATAAAAATATTACATTTTTACACAATAAAGAATAACTGTATCGTTGGACAATATATTGAATCTACCTATACTAATTTAATAAAGCCGAAGAGTTTGTTTGACTGAATGCGCTAATCTCAGGTTCGAATTGAAAAATTCTTTTTATGTTGGATAGTCCATTTATCGAGGAAGGTTATAGGCTATATAAAATCACGCTACGACAAATAGAAGCCGAGCAAAAAGGAAAAATGGCGGATGACAAAGCAGCAATAGATAATAAAGATTTTTAAATATAATATTATTACCGATGCGATGGACGGGAAATCACGAAAATACCATCATATAGCATATCATATAGCAGTCTGACAAAAAGACAAAACAAATCATATCAGGATCCAAATTTTTTATATGAAAATGTTCCCATTTTCCTCTCTGACATTTTTAAATCTCGTTGATAATGAATGACACAACATTAAACACCGTGACCATGACAACATATAAGCAGTGATAACCTAGTGATTTGAACATGGATTTCCAAGTCACAGTTCGAAGTTCCAAAGCACGCACCTCTGCCTTTTCGAAATCATGTGCGTATTAATAAAAATAATTATTACATAAACGGTGAATAAAAATGCAAACCTGCATGCCTTATAGACTTTTTTCAACGGAGTGTGTATTCTGCCAACTAGCTCTAGGCCAGCCTTGTTGACTACAGCCGAATCCCTCTCAATCTGAGCGAAGATACGTGCCCAGCAGTGGGACAGTATATGGTTGATGATGAGACCGTGAAGGAAAACATCGTGAGGCTCACGACACATACGATTATACTATACGATTCGATTTTATTACGAGATTCTGTACGCAAAAAAGTTTTTATTGAGATAATTTACCTGAAGTTTTCGCGAACATCTAAATTGTATAGTTACAAGGATATTTAGAAGTATCCAATCAACAACATTGTAGATAACGTTGGCCGAAAATGATCAAAACACGCCAAAACACGACTTCATTTAGTCAGTTTGACGAAATCCAATATAAGTTCAGATGATGCGAACTTTGCAAACATCTCAAATTCTATTCCAAAAGGCTATCGAGTTCAAAGCAGGGACTCAATTCGTTTAAGAGTATTTAATTCAAACTTAATTTCACTGAAAAGATTATACACCACGGGGAAAGGATGATTGATTTAATTATTCTACTCCTAAGACGTGTCCTCTCTTATAATTACGCTTCATTACTTAAGCATCGCTTTATACTGACTAATTACTTAATAGAAGTAACGAGTTATTTCCATCTCAAAGTTGAACCTTGGAAGTGGAATGTAATCAACATTAAACGGGCTCGGAAAACGAATTATAGAGGAGAAAATAAATAAGATCCAGGGACGGCTCTCTTGTTTGCCTGAGCTAATTCGCTTCGCCTTGATCTGCCTACAGGTAGGTATTTCACTTGATTGATTAATACCGCTCGGTAACTTATTTGACTTAAATAGAATTTGTTGAACTAAATTTTGTTATTATGCTGTTGTTGCGAAGCCTTGTAGAGAAAACCTTGTCCGAGAAACTTGTTACAATATAAGGGTGATTTATTTTTAAAAAACCAGACTTTTTTATATTAAAAAAAATATTGGTGTTTCTTTAGACGTATAAATAGAATTAAATACTTCTCTCGCTGGTAAAACAAAGCATCTTATCTTATCTAAGCAGTGGGGGCTGGCATAGCCAGCAACACTTCGACCAAATGTGATCTGTTGTGTTGTCCCCAGCATGGTATATTCCTTACTCTTCAAAGACGTGGTTCATGAAGGCGGCTAGCCCACTTAGAGTAAGGAACCTGTAGTCCTCTGGCTTCGGGTATCCGTTGCCGAGATGACTCATTCGTTTCGTCGCTAGGACGTCACAATGTGTGCACAAAAAATGTGCTGCATGGTTTCCCTGAATTCACCACAAGCTCTACAATCATTATTCAAGGTCAGCTTCATTTTTTGGAGCATGTCGTTGGTTGTAAAATGCCCTTTAAGGGCTCCGATGACAGCTCGAGCTTTGTCCCTTCTGTTGTTGAGTATGTATTTGGAGATGCGTGTGGTGCTGCTGCCGAAAATTTTTCTTGAATGTTTTAGCCCTAAGCTATTGCACCACTCCTCTTTGTGTTTTGTATCGGCATAGTCCTGTAAGGCCTTCTTTATGGCGTATGTTGGTAGCCTATACATGGTTCTGGTCCAATCATGGCATTTGCCGATCCGGTTCTAGCTAACTCATCGGCCTTCTCATTACCTTTAATGCCTGCATGCCCTGGGACCCAAACTAGTCGTAATCTGTTCCTACGGCCTAGCTCATTACGAGTTTTTAGTGCATTTAGAACCAGCCTGGAGTTGACTTTGCAGGAGGTCAGGGCCTTGAGTGACGCTTAGCTGTCGCTTAGAATGTAGATATTTTTATTGTCTACATTCCTGTTTATGTTTTCATTTGCGCATGCGATAATGGCATACATTTCTGCCTTTCAGGCAGACCGTAGTGAGTTCTCCTAAGCTGTTCCAGAGTTGGAAAGATTCTGAGTAAACTCCTGCTCCAGTACCAGATCCAGTTTTTATACCATCTGTCTACCATATTAAGCTGTCAGTGTTCGATGAGAGCTCTTGCTTCTATTCATCCCTTGTCGGGACATAAGTTTTGAAGTTCCGAAGTATTAAGAAGTATAGTATTGAAGTTCTGAAGTTTGAAAAACAAAGCAAGCCATATAACACAGATTCATCGATAGTTTTCTTGTTACCTAAATATAGTTATATACAATCTCCCTAATTTAAGTAAATATTGTTAAAAATACATGTCCAACATCTTTCAGGGAGCCAATACAAGTTTTTATTGCCGAAGACGGTGAAAATGTCTTTGACATGTCTTATTGCTCACTTCAATTTCTTTCTTAGGATGGACATAGGTGAACTGAAATTAAAACCGTTATCTATGCTTCTAAAATAATTTGTGGGTTAAATGCTGAAATGTAACTCTTCAAACTATACTTAACAGAACCATTATCTCCGATTTCAAACATTTCAAATTATGTGTTTAGCAAAGATATTTGTAGTTTGTATTGGTTACTTACTAATGAGTTTCTTTAGTTTAAGAATTGCCCAAATATTATTATTTCTAGAAATAGTACTTAAGCATGTTTTTGTTTCCTGTCCATTTATCAGAAAGGAAAAAACTTTTTATCATCATCATCATTAATCTGAGAGAAAACCTGTCCTCAGCAGTGGGACAGAATGTGGGATGCTGTCCCACTACTGGGCACGGGCCTCCTCTCAGATTAAGAGGAATTAGGGTATACACCACACTAGCCTAGTGCGTGTTGGTAGACACCACATACCGTCGAGAAAGATCTCTAGGCATGCAGGTTTCCTCACAATGTTTTCCTTGACCGTGTAAGCTAGTAATAACTATGATGGTCACGGATAGACAGTCTAGTCTCTCCATGGACGCTGGGATTAATAGTATCAATATAAAGCGAGAAAATCCATAAAAAATAGTTTTATTTCAATGTCTAATTCGCGTAAGTATCAGAAATGAATAGTTTGACTAATTTGAATCCGAAACGTCAGACTGTGCGTGCTTTGGATTTGAACTCGATGCTATCATCATCATCATTCATAGCTTTTATTGACCCACTGCAGGGCATAAGCCTCCTCCCCTTTACGCCATTTATCCCTATCTTGCGCCAATCTCATCCAGGTCTTTCCAGCACACGTCACTATATCATCGACCCACCTGGACATCGGTGTTCCTACACTTCCTGTACCTATTCGCAGCCGCCATTCCGTCAGGGATCTAGTCCACCTGCCATCACCACGAGGCTATCGTTCATCTTAAAAGAGAAAATTTTACCTATACCTACATATTACAGCTAGTTTCATGTAATAAAACGTTCTTGGCTACGGTGGAAATTCTCGAAAAAATGGGTCAACGAACCCCTTCTCCTTAGGGGTGCCATGATAAAACTTGTAAGAAACTTTTGTTTTGAGCACCTAAGATAGAAGGCAATGTAACAAAGCGTTTGTAGGAAGAATACGAATATTCTCTTGTATCTTATCATGGTAGTTTTTGTTCCTATAGGATTAATGGGAAAGGGAGAGGATTATAAAAGCTTTATCGTTGTATACGCACCTTACATCATCAACCCATAAACTGTCCCACTGCTGGGCACGGGTCTCCTATCCGAATTAGAGGGATTAGCCTATAGTCCACCATAGTGGCCTAGGTATTGGTAAAGTTATCTTTAAAAAGCAGTGATAGCCTAGTGATATGACCATTGGACTGCCAAATCAAAGGTCTCGCGTTCGAATCTGCGGTAGGTCCTTCTGACTTTTCGAAATCTTGCGAGTATTAATAATAATTATCACTTGCTTATACGGTGAAGGAAAACATCGTGAGGCCTCATTAGCTTCGTGATTGGAAATGAGACTGCTACTCTAGAGGACTTGGGTTCTATTCCCAGGTCGAGCAAAGTGTTGTTAGTGTTATTTTCTATGAAATTTTCAGCAGCAGCTCGGAGTTTGGATTTGTGCCTGGTTAATGGCAATAGGCTCGCCCCCTATTACATGGGACCTAAACATACCGGCGAACTTTGGGTGTACATTAATACAGATATGTATTAATGTACACCCAAAGTCACGTCTGCGTTCCCCGAAGGATAAGCAGATATGCTTATCCTTCGGGGAATGCAGACGTGATAGTATGTCTTATTTTAAAAAGAACCTATATGACATAGGATTATATTTAGGTATTTTCAACCTTCAAAAAAGGTCGTGCTAGGTCACCAGCAATCAGCTACTTTGTAACCCTTGGCCGGTGGTTACGCGCAAATAGGGGACATAAACGTGAATGGATGTTAACGTGTTTTTTACGACCCACGGTCAACATATCGTTCTGTTTGCGACCACGGCCATATCTTTATTTCCCCGTTTCACCCCAAAAAAGTGTAGTGCTTTTTTGTATACCAAAGGGGACTACGGATTGTGGAAATTATATTTATGTTTAAGCCGTAACAGCTGGATTTTGTAACGTATAGTTTTGGGAAAAAATACACATTAAATAAAGTGAGTAATAAGATAAGAAACAAGCCTAGGGGCCACCTGATGGTAAGCAGCAACTGCAGCCTATAGAAGCTAGCTACACCAGTGCAACAATCGCGTGTTTTGTCTTGAGACCTCAGTTTTTAAGTCTCCTATGCCTAATAATTTTACTGGCTACATTATCCTTTAAATCGGAACACAATAATATTAGCACGTTACATAGTGATTAGCGGTAGAATATTAATAATGTTCGTCTGGTCAACTCTGCAGCATCAACAGGGCCTACTACCTTAAAAACTGAAGAATTAAGTACCTCCGCCTTGCAGAAAATCGAAGTAAAATAACACTTTTTTGAGCTGTGTTGTATTCCTATCGGTGAGCAAGGTTGCCAGTGCTCCGCGAGGAAACTTTGTGTTGGCAGTGGGGGGACTTTGAACCTTATACTGCCAACAACGGCAACGCATAAGTGATACCCCTGGTTTTGCAAGCATTTATAGGCTACGGTAACCGCTTACGATCAGGTGTATCGTATGCTTGTTTGCCACCTGTGTGGTATAAAAAAAACTTTTTCTATACAAGATAAATACTAACATTTATTACCAATTTTATAACCGATTTTATTTGTTTGATTACAGAATGCAGTTTAGCTGCATTCTGTAATCAAACAAATAAAATCATAGGAGATTGACAAAGGTAATTTATTTATACGATTTATTGTGGCTGTACGAGCAGGGGAGGCCGGGGCAAAGTCAACATTGACTCGATGTCGAACTGTTTGCTCAGTGGTAGGGCTCGCCGTATTCTTTCTGGGGATCAATTGGATATCAAACACAACTGTGGTGTCAATTGACAGACTTAAAGAGTAAGCCATGAAAGGAAAAGTTGTGTTAAAGCTGTCAAATGATAGCCTATTTTTTGTGAAAAATCCAGTAGTAGCTATTAATTCAGAACCATTATGATTAAATATGAAATTTTGTATTGATTTCTGACACTTACGCGAATATTATACATTGAAATAAAACTACCTACCGTAAAAAGTAGTTTTATTTCAATGCAATTTTATATTTTAGAGGATTCCACTATCATCAACCCTTATACTATACCACTGCTGGGCACGGGTCTCCTCTCAGATTGAGCGAGATTATTATAGTCCACCACGCTGGCCTAGTGCGGGTTGGCACTGTTAGCAGATTTCACACACCGTCGAGAAAAGTTTCTAAGGCATTAGGTTACCTCACGTTGTTTCCTTCGCCGTTTAAGCGAGTTATAATTAATATTAGGTACGTTTCTTGGATTCGACCTCTCGGCAATCCACCGGAAAAAAAAAGTATTTAATATTGTTCTATTATTTTAATGCGTTCTGGGTAAATGACTCAGTCACTGAGTATTTATGAAATTCCCCAAAGAATTTTATAGTCTGTCATGTCACGGAAAAATGTGTGGAGACTTTCTAGCACTGTAACCATCTATTTGTACCCATATTTTTGGCGAAATAAATAATAATAATAATAATAAATAAATATTTTTGGGACATTTTTACACAGCACCATCTAGTCCCAAACTAAGCAGAGCTTGTACTATGGGTACTACACAATGGACATAATACATACAGTTAATACATACTTATAATACATAAGAAACACCCAGACAAACACAAATACTCATGTTTTATCCACACAAATATTTGTGTCCTGTGGGAATCGAACCCACGACCCCATGGTCAGCAGTCCGGTACTCGAACCACCAGACCACAGACGTCGTCAAAATAAATGAATTTATTTCGCCAAAAATATGGGTACAAATAGATGGTTACAGTGCTAGAAAGTCTCCACACATTTTTCCGTAAGAGGCATGCAAAAAACACATATTATGCAAATGAATAATAATATTAACAATATGTAAAGTTTAAATATGTCAGCATTAATACTACAATAATATTTTAACACATTAAAAAGGTCGTTTAATATTAATTATTTTCCCTTATGGTCCAAAAATTCTTTAATATTATAAAAACATTATTTATCAACTAGAATTTGAGACTCCTCTTCATCGCATTAAAGGGAGTTCTTGGATATTTTTCGGTATAAACTTTGATGCACATTATAAGACAATTCTTGTGGAACAATGTAGATCTACACGATGGCATTAATAGACGGGTCGGATCTCTTTTTGATATATTTGCATTGCTTTTTTCTGCAGTAACAAACTATATTATATTTAAATCTTATAGATTATTTTTAACGACAATGATTACAACACTAAGTGCTATAATCATCGTCATAGGGTGTTTCTTATGTATTATAAGTATGTATTTACAAAAAAAATATATAAGTATTATATCCATTGTCTATTACCCATAGTACAAGCTCTGCTTAGTTTGGGACTAGATGGTGTTGTGTAAAATGTCCCAAAAAATATTATAATATTATTATTATAACAACACTAACAAATAAGTCAGTCGAAAAAGGTTTTATCTGCAAAAAATTCATAAGTGGTTATATTTCATTATTCTGGCACCGCTCACAGGATCGCAGCCCGGGGCCTGTTGTCATGTCGCATTAACGTGAATCGCATCATAACTCCCGATAATCTACGTTTATTGGCTCCACTCGCTGCTTTATTACCCTCTACAAATATAGCTAATAGCATACATGGAATATCTGACCGGGAACGTGTGTATATGTGGGTGTCTGTGATTTATATATATATATTTTTCTAATAGAATAGTTGTATGCGCAAGTTGGTATTCAGGTTGTTACAAAACTACCCGTAAAGCCGAGAGGAGGTTAAATATGGCCTTATAACGAGTCCATTTACAATATTTAAGAACTGTCGTAACGCTGTATAACACTCCCCAAAAAAAGGAAAACAACAACATTTATGAATGAATAATAGAAAAACTATTAAAGTAGACAATTAATAGGTACGTAGGCCTTTCTGTTAAATAATCTGGTTCCCTGACATGAATGGTTTGATAATTAATTATATTTTTACGGGGTATTTTGTAACACGTTGTATATCAACTTACGCAACGAGGAAACCAGCATGCAAATCCTAAGAGCTTTTCTCGACGGGATGTGAAATCTGCCAACCCACACTAGGCTAGTGTGGTGGACTACAGCCTAATCCCTCTCATTCCGAGAGGAGACCAGTGCTCAGCAGTGGGACAGTATATGGGTTGATGATGATGATGATGACATTTGGTATTAACGCATTCATTTCAAGCTCTGCTTAGTTTGGGATTAGATAATGCTGTGTAAAATTTCCCAAAAATATTATTATTAATATACAACATGCAACATTTTCAAAAAAAGAAAATTGAGCGAAGGAATAATTCGATCTCTTAGGCAGGTTACGAACGCTTCCCTCCGGTCTCCGGACTTTGGATAGCTTAGTTGGCTAATCCAACCATTGTACTTAGCTGGAGGAACGCATCCTGCCTGAAATCAAATTTTGCTTTCGCAAAAATTTTTATGTTTATACAAAAAGTATTTAGCAACAGAAGGTATCTTTACCTTTACCCTTACAGCGAACCATAATTTAACTTTAACTATGAATATCAACCTATTAATTTAGAACAAAGGCCTTATAGCTGGTACAATCACGATTGAACATTATACTAAAGACAATTCATTATTAGAGTGCCGTTACAGAGGCCATAATCGGCCGTTATCGCCCTTTTATAGCAGATTTTATGAGCAGAACTATTCACCCAAGAAATGTACACGTTCTTATCTGGTTAGATCCTTTGTTAGTACTAATTACTGGGGTACTAATGGTTTAGACAAACTGTGTTAATGTGTAACAACTTTTTTGTTTTTAGAACAACATAAACATGAACAAAAATCCGGCTATATAAATATAAATATTTTTAAATTAAGAACACATCTTTAATTCATTCATTCTTATTGAAATAATTCTTTTTTCAAATTAACCGTTCTTTAAATAAAATCGAACATAGAAGGAATAACATTTTCGTAAATCACTTTTTGATAAACGCATTATACCTAATACCATTATTACAAAAAAAAAATACTAATAAAAAATAAAACTCCATAAACTGGTACCCCGTTTCCCTATTAAGTTGTAATAGTTGTTTACAGCCGGCACTCGCTGTGCGTTTACAATATATTACGAGCTTGTCGGCAATAAAAAAGGGGTAAGAAAAAAAATGAATAAAGCAAGAAACGTTAAAATAAAGGCGCCCAGGAATATATACGACTTCCTGAAGGAAATAATAATGCTGTTTGCAATTCATTTGGCTCGCTACCTGGTTACCCCCGTCTTTAGAAAACAACGCGCGGTATTTCTTTTTTTAGCTACCCTCCTTGGCCGAATTTTTCGCGGGAGGGTCGCGATTTTTATTTTCTAACCCTTTGCTTTTCCGAAATCAAAGTCTAGTAACGGTGAATTTGTAAACGGATGTAAATGCGAATTGGTACAGTGGTAAATAAAATGTTTGAAATTATGTTTTTCATTTACTTTTCTATTAGAAACTCTAAAAAAACGCTTATTTTAATATTAAAGATAAATAAGGATTCACCCTTAGTTATTTTCATGTATATATTTTAAACTTTTCCAAATTAAAACTTTTGCATAATATAATGTGAATTTCATTTAATGTCATTACTTTGTGAGTTTTCAAAAATCTTTAACTTATGGTGTCAAATAACTAATGACATTAACATAACATAACATACCATCACGCCTGTATTTCCCGAAGGGTTAGGCAGAGGTGTACTAATGTACACCCACATTTCGCCGGTATGTTTAGGTCCCATGTAATAGGGGGCGAGCCTATTGCCATTAACCGGGCACAAATCCAGACTCCGAGCTGCTACTGAGAATTTCATAGAAAAACCCAATAACACTTTGCTCGACCTGGGGATCGAACCCAGGACCTCTAGCGTAGCAGTCGCGATGACATTAACATAAATATTATTGAGATATTACGATTGAGTTCACTCATATCCCTAAAGTTTTTAAGCCTGTCAAAGAATACAAATACAACTCTTTCCTCTAAGACCGTAAACCCGACAAATGGCGTGTCGCACAAGAAAAATCAAGGCGTAACAAGGACCCGGCTTGCTTACATTTAAAAACGTAATTGTAACTAACCGCCCCCTTTTATTAATTTACCTCATTTATTTCTGCCGTTCCCCAGTCGTCACGTACGGGGAAAGAGTAAAAAGTCTCAGCTCTTTTTTTTTCTATAAAATATTCATGATTGTTACCAACGAGATTTTTGTATTCCGACATTGTTTATTTGGTTTCAATTTGTCCCTTTTGGTGGTTTGAAGAATTTGTTTTATACGATATAGCGATATAATTTTCTTGGTAGACACAGAAATAGATTTGAGCATAATTTAAGATACAAATTCCTGCTTTACCCTTTTGCCAACTTAGACAATTTTACCAATATTGAGCTATATTGGTAAAATTGACAAAATTGGCAAAGAACATTATGTTTGAAACTTGTTTATGTCGCTTGCAACCCTTACGCCTCTAGCGGTTACATGAAAAACTAAATAAATAGGTAATTTGTAGATACACTCTTTTCTGGTCGTTTAGGAGATTCACGTGCAAAAATTCCTTGTTGGGCTACCGGGCTGGACTGCGATAAATAAAAAATGACATATTTAGTTAATAAATATCTAGACTTTTCATGTCGTCATCATTATCTTCACACTTCATTACCAATATCTTGAGTCACGACGATATTCTCCTCTGCGTTGTTTTTTTATGTCGGTAGCATGTACTGTATACATACTGTTTTTGTATTGTTTTTCTAGATTAAACATGTTTTCAATTAAGTTGCGTTATGTCAAGCGATTTTTAACATTTTAGAGCGTTTTTTAAATACTTAAGTTACAGACATTAATTAAATATAATATGTTCGAAAACGTGACAGCTTTAAAAGTCTATCGTCTGTCAGTCTGAAGACTCGATCGACAATCACGGTCCGTGAATATTTAAGAAGCTCTGAGTGAGTCTCGAGAGGATCGCGAAAGTCACTTAAAATACTTGATGAGCAATCCAGTTACAGAGAGTAACAATTTATAAAGGTTGCCGTATTACGTATTCGTATTATTTTAATTTCACAAGTGTTTCGACCACAAATATCAATTTTAGAAATAAAACGCCTCAACGTAAGGGATATTTGTGATTATGCTGTTGCAATATATCTATTTTTTCTAAAAATTTTAGAATTTTCATTAAAAAATTTATATTATGTTTTAAAATAAACTGCGTAAAATTATGTTAGCGGTAGATTAATGTGTCCCTCCCTATACTTCCTATCACTGTTTTATTGTATTTACTTGTAATTTTAGTTTTAACTTTTAGTTTTAATTTAATTAACTTTCCCTACATGTGTTTAAAATGATTGTTTAATATTTTATTGTATTAGTTTTTATTATTCCAGGATCTATTTTATTGTGTTTAAATTTATTGATATTTTAATTTTAATATTTATAATTTCTAATTCATAAATTGTACACCTTAATTGGATGATGTGGCCTCCTATAATTGAGGGAGTACATTTCTTAGCACATATGATATTGATGAATGTAATACGAATTCTGTACATCTCTTGTTGGAAGTCCTTAATATTAAATAAAAAAAAAATCAAAAAAAAATATTAAATGATAGTGTTGTAGATAATCTTGATTTAATTGTGTGCGTGAATGTGTAAAATAATTATATTTCCTTCTTTTGAACATTCCATTTAGAAGTACCTCAAAATAAAGTAAAGCTAAATTTAAAATATTTAACAATTGCCAAATGTCAGTCTAAATATAATATTAATCAACTTGTTGTACCTAAAAACACATGCAAATCAAACGGCATAAAAGACTTGTGAAGCAACTTAAATAGAAATTAGCTCTCAACATAAATAAAAAGAAAAATCAAAATGAATCGCAAAAATGAGCATCAGGGGTGGGCCTTTTTCAAACCATCAAACGCGCGCCGAGAGCATGGCAGTCCGGGAACCCGGGACGCATTCCTTCCCGGCCCGTCTGCGACGAATCCTTTTTTTAAATCCCGGTAACAAGCCAATAAATCCCGGCGCATTTTTTCTCAGTTCCGCCAACCCCACTCCGGAAAAAGGCTCAACCCGATTACATCCAAATTTACTTAACACCTACACATTAAACCGGTTAATAAGGTTTAATGCAATTTTCTTATTCGTCGGTTATTCGGATGTGCGGGGCCCATTTTAATCAGATGATTCTAAAATTGGGTCTTGAAAATTTCGTTATGAAAATTGAATTTCGAATGTGATTAATTATAAATGAGGGACTGTCGAATTTTAGGAGTGGTCGCTTCAATGTATGACTCACTGGACAGTTGGAAAGTTTTGTTTGAAATCAAATAGATGATGATTAAGTAGTTCGTTAGTTGTGCAAACGTTGGCACAGGTAAACAGGAATGGCACGGGAGCTGCCTCGAACTCGAGTACTCTTTTAATTACTTAAGTATATGGAGTGAGCTGAGCAGTCGTACACATCTGTACCACGCTGATTAGCTACCGAAAGGGGAGTCTGAAAGTTACTAAACAAACTCAACATTTTTGTCATTAATTAACTACATACTAATTAAAGTAGAAGATGATAAAGTCTCTCTGAATTTGAAGTCAAACACCTATTAAGTGGATTACAGGCAATGTAGATTTTACAACTTAGATAAATGTTTTACCATTTCAATTTGGAAAATTGTAAAGGTATTGGTACAATAAAGTCAAATTAATACTTTTTTTTGATAAATCAAATGCACTTGGAACTTATATGACGAAATAACATATTATTTGACTTATTGATTTCTGACATTTACGCGAATATTATCCATTGAAACAAAACTACTTTTTACGAATTTTATCGCGTATGTTGATATTATTAATCCCGACGTTTCGGACCCTTTACAGCGTCCATGGTCACGGGTAGACTGACCCGTGACCATGGACGCTGTAAAGGGTCCATGAAAATATATTAATAAAATCCGTAAAAAGTAGTATTATTTCAATATTATTTGACTATTTACTTTTAACATTGTCTTTATTCAACATTACAATGTTTTTCGTACAAATTAATAAAGAGTTATTTATTTAGGTATTCTTTTGTACGAAAAATATCTTGCTATAATTACCTCAGTGAAGGATTAATAACAAGGAATCCATCTGCACGTGTATGTCGGGATAATGGGAGGTACTTATCCCACCACTTACGTTATTACTGCAAATTAATCAACACAATGTTGTTGCGAGAAACATGTGCAGACATGTTTTAAAGTAATTACAAATAAATTTTCTACCGTTTAGTAGGTACCTAGTATACTTCATGAAATCAATGAAATTGTTTTATTTTTATTTTACACTATGGCGTACAAGCGATTATAGTGCGGTAAACCCATATTTTGTTGATACGTTTTTTCCCATGTAATAGAGGCGAGCCTTAATATGTTGGACTATTTTTTTTCTAGTCCCGTTTGTCCCACTGCTGGGCAAAAGCTTCCCTACCTTCCTTCCAGGCCACTCTGTCCGCTGTTTCTCGTAAGAGTAGAGCTCTTCGCGCCACTTCCGTCTGGGCCGACCACGCTATCGCCTATAAATTTTACGAAATAATAAAGTGACCTGCTCGAATATCACTTTAACCAGTGATATTTGAGCAATCATTTGATAAAGAGTCATCATCTAGCATATCGAACTAAGGTCGTTTTACTTTTACTAGAAACGAATAACTTAAAAATAACGTTCTGCAACTAATAAAATAACGGAATATAATAAACCGCGTATCAAAAATACTGATTGAGCATCAAAATACAGATATCGGTTAGGTTAGGTAAGAACTGTGACCACACAACGCACGAGCCGAGCGAGCGAAGCGAGCGGTGCCGTGGCAGCGGCCGGCGAGTGCCAGAACCAAATCTGAATGTTTTGAGTGTATATAACAATATTTTGAGGGGTATAATTTAGACGGTCACCAAAACACCAAAAATTTGGTGACCATTTATCCATTTTGGTAACCGTTTAGAATTTTTTTGGTAGTAAAATAGGTACTTTTTTGGGCGGTGTTTAAACACAAGCCTAAAATAACGTTCTGCAGAGTTCGCGTCAGCATCAGCATCCCTAGATTCACAGCAAGCACGAATAGCCGTTCCAATAGGCCTAAGACACGAGGAACATAAATCATATACAAACATACATATTTTAACTTTCTGGTGGCATTGAGTTTTCTTATGAGGCCTACGCAAATGTTCCCCCGGTGAGTTGTTAAGCTCCCTATAATATGGTCGAGCTTTACAATGACTGATGCATGCGTGCCGTCGGCTGGGACTGATGGTCTAGTCAATCTTTCTTAAAAATTGCATTTCTGACATTACGCTGCATTGTGACACTCACATATTTGATACTATTTTGTCTGGATTTTAAAAGAGACCATGATACTTTGAGTTTGTTTCGGCGTGTCTTCTCAGATAAGAAAGACCTGCACCATCTAGCATTAAAAATTTTAAAACATTTAATTGTAAAAGTGACTTTAAAAGATTTATCTACAGAAATATATATCATTTATCATATCACATCAGTTTATTCCAAAAAGTAAATAAATTTGATTCTATAGACGCAAAAAATAAAACGTGAATCGTAATTTACCAGCTAAGACGTCGTCAAAATATTGGGTAACTATATAGAAGATACTTCTGGAACCACGTGAATAATTTGCAAAAAGATTCGGATCGTCCATTTGACTCACACAATCCCGAACGTAACCAAACTCGAAAGTTACTCGCATTTCAAGACGAACGTCATCAAAGTAAATAAATTATTGAGGCCGACACGAGTCTTAAGATTCTGGGTCTTATTACAAATTCACTTTGGTGTTGTCGGGTTCAAATAATCCCGGCCATTAGTAAAAGGTACCTACTGAAGGTATAGTAATTACATTCCCTCGGTTAACTGTCATCGGTCACTCCTATCGGTTAGTAATTAGGTTTTCGCGGTCGGTTGACCAACAACGGTCACTCGATTCGGACGATTGATTACATGTAACGTTGGACAACCCAATTTCAGATATTTTGAATACGTTATCGGGATAGGACGGGACGTACTAAATAAGATTACATGGAATTCGTTAATAGTATTACTGTAATGACAACTTAACAGCTAGGTAGGTACTGAAAATTATTGGATTGTGAATTATTCCGACGTATTTTCAACGATATTTTTGTTTTTTAAAACGTATATTAATAATAAGATGCATGCATTTAAACTTACACTAAGCATCGTCAAACTGTGCAATAGTTTGTTTACGACAGTGGCGCCCTTTTTTAATATACTGCACAATTACACAATATAGGTAACACATAAATAATTTTAAAACAGCTCCCGTGCTAAGGAAAAAGTCCTGTGTCACGGGTGAATTGACAGACACAAGTAATGGACAAAAAGTACACCCAGACTTCACAGAAAATCTGTGGATCACACATTTATTAAACTTGTCTCAGGTAGGAATCAAACCCACGACACTCAGCACAAAAGCTAGTGGCAAGACTTTTCTAGACCAAAATTAAGTGGTGCAGTAAAAAAAAATTATAATTTAAACTGTTGTTTAAATTATTTAATCAAAGTTTTAGATCTGAATATTAATTATCTCAGACGACACTTCGTTCTACTAAAATGATTAGTTTCTCAGATCCCTTCACTAGCGGCACATGTGCCTTCTCTTCATTTTGATCCGCGGACCTCGCAGCAATAAATTACTGATATAAATTATTCAAATTCTTCATCGGACAACCAGATTAATTATTACTATTCACCACTGGCAACACAAGGCTCCGGCGATTAGCAATACGTCACCAGTAAATATGGCAACACTTATTCTACAATTTATATGGGGGAGGGTGGGGTAATGGAGACACTGGGTAATAAATCTACGCGAAGTGATTTGGTACAAAGCAGTGGGCCCACATAGTAAGCTCGGATCGGCCAGAACATCCATTGTGGGTCGAACACCCACGGAATCCGATAATGCCTCGGAGATTGTCCCGTCTTTCCTTTAACACCTCTGGATGCCGCTGCTTATATGAAAAGCTCTGATTATATTGAATTGTGGGTATTGATTTGAGATTACATTCTTACCTAATTTGGTTCTAATGTAGTGTAGTTAAAAGCTTTCAAGGTATTCAAGAAGTTATTTTTTTTTTTTACTTTCTGTTATTTCAAGATGAATTAATTTTAGACAAAGCAATCATTATATTGAAATGAAACTATGTTTTAAAAATTTTATCGCATTATAAGTATTTTATTTAAATCAGTATCGTTTTATGTCTGTCTTATATTCGCGCAAGTACTCATGATACCTTAAGCAGTAAATTAATATATTATAATTAAAAATCTCATACTTGATTTCATTTCTTAAACATCGTTTACATAGTAGAAAAAAACAAACTGTTCCCATTTAAGCATATTAATTTATTTAGCGGGTTAATTTACAAGGTTCTTAACAGTCATTTTATTGTAATTAATACTTAGTATCGATTCAACATACAAGCGAAATAATTTTAATATATCAGCGGTGTGCCATTACGCCGCGTGTGCGACCCGCCGTTTCAACTTAATCTATAAATCAAGAAGAGAAACTATTTCGTAATTAGATCGTATTTAGGCCGGGGCACAACACCTTGCTTCGCTCCTTGAGAACCTCCCAAAGGGTCCGAGAGGTAGCTCCATTGCCTTTCAAGCACCTCTTTATCGGCTAATATCCTTGGTAAATGGATCTCAAATATTTTGCCCCATAACCATTATAGCAGAACGATGTTATCTTGTTTATTGCTTTTCGGTACACCGACTTCGTAAGAGGTTTTATATTATGAGTAATAATAAATATGAAATAGCAATAATTCTGCTAAATAATAAAGCAACATTTCTTAAAAAAAAACAACAGTCAATTCAAAAATAGAAATCCTCTTAACGGAAGCGTCATTCTTTCACTCTGCAAAAACGCTTTTGATGTTTGTATACTTAGTGTTTAATAAGTTGATCCTATTACAATGTCCAGGTAACGCGACACAATGGAAGCGGCCCGCTAACAAGATTATAACTTTATTTCGTAAATTAATAAAAAAAAGTAGCGAGCCGTGTGTTCCATTTTGCCCCTGCCGTCACAATTCGTACGAGTAATATTGTTAATAATTTGTGAAGCGTGTTTTTAAGCTTTTCGAGTGAGTAAGTAGACATTCCTTTGTCTATTTTTTTTTGTTATATTACCAAGAAACGCGTTTGTATCATACCTAGTTACTTGGTTGTACATTATTAATTAAAAATTTTAGATAGGTTTTAAATAACTTTTGGTTTAATAAATACTGAGAGAAATGAAATTAGAACAGAACAGAAAATAATACATAATTATTGAAAAACTACTGTTTTATCAGTCTAGTGGACGGAAGTACGACTGCGGACCGTGAGGTCTTAGGTTTGATTTCCAGATTGAGCAAGCTAGTTTTGGATTTTTCTATTAAGAAATTCTTCACGGCAGCCCAGAGTTTGCGTTTTCGTCCAATGACAATTTGCTACTGCTACTTTACTGGGGCGCAAACAGTACATAGAAGGTTTAAGTATGGACGTCTCTCAGGCTACTATATTCACATGCAACCTTTTTATAGAAACTGATTCCAAACCGCATCAAAACCCTATCTATATCTGAATATAGGTTTGTAATAAGAAAATAAAAAGGTATTTTTAACTAACTTTCTCTACTATAATTATAGAAAATATGTAAAATTAACTATCATGACACGTATTCAGACATTTCAGGGTTATCATTTTAACCCCTTAAAAGTACTAAATCTAACACTAGAACAAAAAAAATCTTATTTATCCACTTATTTAATATAGAAACGTAAAAAAACATAAAAGCTCCTTCTGGCAACAAATATAAAAAATTCTGACAGCAGTCATAATATTATGTAAATAACTTGCAGTCAGCGCATATAGGACGAGAACATTGCAGGCATAGACTGCTGCAACCCACTGGAACATATTGGTCATTTAGACGACCTCTGTGGTCTAGCGGTTCGAGTGCTGGACTTCTGATCATGGGGTCGTGGGTTCGATTCCCACAGGACACAAATATTTGTGTGGATAAAACATGTGTATTTGTGTTTGTCTGGGTGTTTCTTATGTATTATAAGTATGTATTTACAAAAAAAAGTATATAAGTATTATATCCATTGTCTAGTACCCATAGTACAAGCTCAGCTTAGTTTGGGACTAGATGGTGTTGTGTAAAAATGTCCCAAAAATATTATATATATTATATTCTAAGCTTTTTCGAGGGACATATTCTAAGTACATGTTCTTCTAGTTCTTTGACTGACTGGTGGTGTCTGGACATCTTCAGTAACCATATCTTGACCAAAATTCGAACTAAAGTTGACTTCAGCTCTCTCGGCAATTTTGTGAACGAAAGATGGATCATCTCATCGTAATTTTATTTTCCAATATTTCAGTGGATATTACTCACGTGCTATGCATACAGCGACGCAACCTTCTCCCTCATTGTCTATTTTGCTACTAAAACTCATGAAGCTACTGAGACGCTCGGGTGCGGGGAGTAGTGGGAAGTGTGTGAAACTAAGAACTTGAGAACGGCGCGGCGCCTGTGAGACTCCACGTCCATACTTAAAGGTTAAAAAAGTATATGATTATTATCACTTTTTTAGAGATCTCTAACACATACGTTTGGCGCAGCGGTTGAGCAATCGGCTTCTGTGCCACAGGTTGTGGGTTCGAACCCCGCACGGAACAAATATTTGTATGAACTACAGGGAGTAGTTCCAGGTCTGGGTGTTTGTGTATGTGAAATTTTGTATTTGTAAACGCACCCACGATACAGGAGAAAATTCTAGTGATGGACATATTAAAAAAAACATACCTATTAAGAAGTTATCTGATCTAGAACTGTTATATAGCGTATAAAATATAAATAGGTACACAGTACATTTCTATACTCATATATCTACTGCTAACTACACATACTCGAGTATTGTGACGTCAATAAAACGATAAATTGTGCACAATAACTTCTGTCCCACTCAATATATCCCCGGGCTGTGACACGATGTCTCTCATTAACTTAATACTTTACTATTTCAATCTGTGCCGAGTGAATCTACAGCATGGTTCAAAATTGTTGAATGTTCGGCTCGATTTTTTGTAACATCTTGCAAGTAAAACCTCTTTAAAAACCTAGTAGACTGAGAAACAAAAAAATCAAGCGTTGTAAACACAGTTTTATAATTTTGTTGCAAGTGCATAATCATTACTTGTCATTTCTCAACCTCTAGCTTTAATACAACACATCCCTGTTCGAGTTCTTCGTAGATAGAGACGAGGTTAAAATCTATCAATTAAAGCTTAATATTAATAAATTTAATTACTTTATTATTTTACTTCAATCCATTAAATAATCTGAGAATATCAACAGCCTGTATACATAATCATATCTAACGTTATAGGGTATAGGAACAAGTTGTCGGGGCTAGCTGGCGGACACTGCGCGTAATATGAGCGTGCACGTTTTATGAACACTCACCCTAATCCCAACCGGATAGGATTTTGTTAGATGATGCAATAGAACAGAATGGAGAGGTAAATAGTGCATAACTTACGACAGGTTGTAATAAAGATACTCGAAATTGAAAGAATTGTTTACATTCAATTCATACAGATTCTATTAACGTTGTACTTATTAAGTATGTACTTCAGCAGTGAGAGCAGTGATAGCCTACGTTTTGACCACTGGACTGTGAAGTCAAAGGTCTCGAATTAAATCCAAGGCGCACCTCTAACTTTTAGAATTCATGGTGAAGGAAAACATCGTGAGGAAACCTGCATGTGTTAGAGATTTTTCCCGATGGTGTGTGAAGTTTCCCAACCCGCACTAGGCCAGCGGCAGCGTGGTGGATCGAGCCTAATGAGGGAGAAGATCTCTAGTTCTAAATCTGAGAGGAGACCCATGCCTAGCAGTGGGACAGTATATGGGTTGATGATGATTGATTGATAATGTACTTCATACGCTTGTACGCGCAAGTGGATGGCTTTACAGCAATACATCGCAAAAGAATAGCGTCACTGATGTGCCGCTTGCGTGGCAGCCCCAACAGCTTCCTGCAACTCGTTGCGGGGAGAATGGACACTGACAGCTCCTTCGTGGAATACTGGACAAAACAACATGTCAGGTGTTTCTGATTCAGTGTGTCCATTATTGTAATAAATTATAATTAATTATTATTTTTTATTGTAGTATAATATGTAATCTAGTTTATGGATAATTTATCTGAAATAAATAATTTGAATTTGAATAAGGGAAAATAAACTCTGTCTGATGTTTTCATGATAAGTATGTTTTTCGTTAATGTACTCAAATATAATCTTCAGCAAATTAACTTGTAATTATTAAAAACTCCTCTAGTCTAAAAGTCTCTCTAAACCTAACAGTCTGCCTGATACCATGGACGCTGTAAAGGGTCTGAGACGTCGGGATCAATAATATCAATATAACGCGATAAAATGTACAATATTCGCCTAATTGTCAGAAATCAATAAACTATGCTAGAGTTGATAATCCAAAAAGAACATAATTTTGCCTTTTGCATAACTGGAATAATCTCAAAAATCTTTCATAACTTGACACGTCTGTATTCTCTGAAAAATCATCTAAACTAATATTATTTTCTATAAATGCAATATATCGTAGCCACCATTCATTTTACTAGACACATGTTCCCCTAATAAGACTAATCGATCAACACATGTACATTATTAGACCCCGAGCACACGAGTCATGGAGGTAATGAGCGTAATGAGCGCGGCCCTCGGCCTCGTCTTCACGGGATTACGTGTTACTGTTGCTTCCGATAAACATTATTTCGTGTACATATTAGTGTTCTTGTCTGACGGCTAGGATTATGGAGAAGCGTCGACGTGTTATGTTCGCTTGACTTTTCTCATATTAATTTCATGTAATAATGCTGAGGAGGTAGATGAGATTAATGGGGAGAGATTTGAAAGAAGGATATTTTTATTGAATGTAAGATGATTTGTAGTATTATTATTCATGTATAAATCTTTTGATTTTAGCAATTGCATACTAGCTTTTTTGCTTTTTTAATCAGCCTAGGAGAATTAAACTTATTAATATAATTTATGATACGGCAGCTATCTGAAATACGTCTTTTGGTTGTTTTCTAATGACTAGGGTATACTAGATCCTACAGTCAGTATTAATGGAACTTTTTGAGACAATGTATAAAAAAAAAGATTTTCCTTGTAATATGTAAGTTAAAATAAATTTTCATATGAATTTTTATCTCAAAAGTCCATCTACCCGCGAAACATGAGAAACCATTCTTTAGTAGCAAAACTGACTCCTAATTAACTATTTTTGTCAACAAAACGATTTACACATGGTCTGCTATTACCACCAAACAAACAAGACAGCTACTAACATTTGTTACTCCGTCATTCTTATCTCCACATATTACGTCCAGAAGAAGTTGCTAGCCACGAATGGCCCTTAATGGCCGCTGGACACAATAATACACGAGCCGTAAGGATGCCTCGAATGCGACTGATTTCAACTCGCCACGTCCCGTGGGACGTTGCACTAACAGTTGAATAATGTCGAGGGTCCTATTTATTAAGAAATTATTTTTACTTGAAAATAAGTCAGGTTGCCAGATTAAATATTAATTTATATGTAATATACTATGTGCGTTTTTGGACACTCTTTAAATAATAATAATATTCTTGGACAATTTTACACAACACCATTTAGTCCCAAACTAAACAGAGCTTGTACTATAGGTACTAGACAATGGATATAATACTTATATACTTTTTTTTTTGTAAATACATACTTATAATACATAAATATTTGCTTTGTATCCGGCCAAAAAAAATACAAAACTAATAAATATGACAGATGGTCAACACGAAAATGTTTGTCGAATCCGATTTGACCGTTTGGATTTTAAATTAAGAACTCTTAATAAAAATAAGTGCAGTATTAGCGAGGGACATAAAGAGACTTTACCAATTGATACTCAACTCGAAATCAAAGGCCGATAAGTCCAGTTAAGGGTCACTAAATCGTGTATTAAGCATCAATTAAAACAGATACAATCTACCTGCGTACATCCTATTAGCAACCCTTGCCAGTTATGATCGCCAAATCGGCAAGATAACGCTTCGTATTTACTTTGATTCTCGTCGTTAAAAGTTCAGGGGCTGACGGGGGCAGTCGTTAGGGGTCCTAATGGCTACCATTTGTCTTGTCCGGCCTCTAGTTGTGCCTCGCTAATGAAATTATTGCCGCAACTATACTAAAGGTTATAAATACAGCCGTAGGCCGGACGGCACCTTGTTTCGCTCTAATGGACCGGTCAAACTGTAAACTGTGTTATCAATGAAATTACAATTAGCGAGGGATAAAAATGACCGAGGGTCGGAAGTTGCATTTGCTCCTTTTGTTTACGTCGGCAAATTGTTGGTTAAACGAAGATGTGTTTGAAAGGGTAAAATGAAATTTTGATAAATAGATTGGAGTAGTTTTAACTTGATTTGCTTTGTGATTTTGTGTTGAAGAATTGAAAGCTCGTGTCTTCTGGGGCCAAAGTCTTTATTTTATTGTTTCGAAATCGTCGTTCAATGACGTCATAATTGTTGATTTTTGACAGTTATCTTTATGATATCTGTCAATCTTTATATCTGCTCTGATACAATAGAAACAGTGTACTTGGACTCCTGGTAACCTGATATACCGAACTTTTTTTTATCGTACGGAAAATTCTCATTGATGATCCAACATCTGGAAAAGCGGCAGGGTATGTCGGATTCCTACTAAAAAGCGCACTTGCCTTCACTAGCAAAACTTTGCTAGATTACTCCGTAGTCACTCATGCGCAAACAATTAAAGAAAACGGTTTATAAAATAAAGTACGTAATAAATAAGCGTCGTTTTAACGCAGTGGATTAAGCGTTTTTGCAAATAAAGCTCATTCGCAGCGTGGAACTCGACACTTCGACTCTCGATTCGAGCTTGAGCCTCAAGCACGCAAGTAATTTTAAATTAGATTTATTCTTATTTATGTTATATTTAATGAATATAGGTACCACATGATGTTATTTCAAAAAAATATTATAATCGAGCGTCTAAGTTTCGAGCTTTAACACTCGCGAGATTCGTTCAAGTCTTTAACGCTCAAAAGCGTCTTATATTTACAACACTAGTTAGTGACGAGGTGACCAGCTTATCCGCTACACAAAACGTGGTCAATTATGTCACATTACCTTATCTAACTCGCACATTTGCACAAAACATTTACAAAAAAAAAACCGAAAGTCATTTCTTTGTTTTCATGGAGCTAAAAGATATAGGAGTGTTGGTATATTACATTACTCGTACATCTCAAATTGAATGAACTTAATTTGTATCAAGCAATTTCAAACAGCATAACAAAAAATCTCATCTTAAACTTTGCTTGGTCATTGCCCACTCCTTGCGATATGGCCACAATAAAACGTATACTCTTCAGTGATCCGGGGAATGTGTCGGCAAGAATGCCATCTGCCGGGGACAATCAAAACTTTGGCGCAACGGAATTTTCTGCTTAGTGTCCGTCGTATTGGTACGGACAGTGCCGCTGTTTTGGACGTGTGGACTGCTTGGTTTGTTATGAGATAATTATTTCTATTAGTGTTGTGTTTTGTTTTTGTTTCTTGTGTTCGTTTTGAAAATGGAAGTTCTTTTTTGTATTGTAGCTTTAAATTCAATCGAATTTAAAGCTACTAATTCTTCTAATTCTAATAATTCTACTAATTCTAATTATTCAAGATAAAGTAAAAAGTAAATGGAATAATATTTTTATTTCAACCATTTCGCTATAAATATTATTTTATTCAAGCTTTTTACCCAGAAAATAAAAATTTAGAAAGATTACTCTTGCCTATAATACAAAATACATTTTTTTAATATATCAAGCAACATTCAAAATATTTCTACAGTCTAAATATCGAAACTTTAAAATCATTCCAAAATAAATACCTCAAACGAAATCAAGGCGAATTAAACATTATAAAGCAGAGTGGCCACATCAAAAAAGCCAATGTAAACAAAGTAGACCGCAAAAGGGGATCCGTGGTTTATCGACGCTGCCATTGTTCGCTTTTATTTCAGTGAAAAATACTCATCGCAAATGGCCTAATCTTTCTACATCAAACGAACACAGAGCTCGATATTACACGCGTCATTTGAAGTCTCAAAGACATTCCTGTGCGGGGAAAAAATTAAAATAACAGAACAGCGCACAATGGAGCCGCCTCGCGAGTGATTGGCGGGCGCTGTCAAAGATTATAAAATTAAAAATTCTTTTTAAAATACTATGTTTGCAATATGTGAAAGGAATTATGTTAGTAATTTTGTTTACACAAGATGACATGAATTTCGCCAAGCCCTTTTGTATTTTATTACGAATTATTATTCAAATAAAATTGGAAATATAAGAACAATATTTTATATCCAATAAATATACCTTTAAATTAATAATTCCGGACCAAATAAAATAATATGATTAAGTATTTGCTCAAAGAATCAAACTTTGAATAAAAAAAAATAGACGCATGGAAAAACAAAACGTTACAATTCAAAAAGCGTAACGTTTGAGGTGAAGACACATGATGGATCAATCTCACACCGGCTTTGTGCCTTTCCGAGTGGTTGCCTTCCAATGCGTTCACACTCGCAGATTTTAAACGTATTTCGTGGGCCATTAGTCGACATGAAAGAGCCTGAAAGTGCCTATAATTATGATTGATCGTCCCCACAATGCCTGACTTGTTGAATGAAAGCCCTCACGTGTGTAGCCTTCTTATTTATTGGAAACTAAATATCGGAAACTTGGATTTTTGATTAAGCTATTGTTTTGATATATTTTGTTAAAATTCGTTTTTGTGCATGATTAAGCTACATTATTTAAAAAAAACTGTTTTATTTTTCTATATATTGTATATTTTTTTGGAACAGTTCAATTAGAAAATGTTCTGCAATTTAAAAACAAAATGTTTTTACTTTATTTAGAAAAGGAAAAATTCAACCGCGGGCAGGATTCGAACCTGCGTTTTCTGGTTAGGTACACCAGATGCTATGACCACTAAGCCACCGCGATACCTACCCGTCATGTTGAATTTTTCCTTCACATACTGAATTTACGTCTTTATGGTGACGTCAGTAACACCTATTGAAATGCAAGTTTTTGCTTTTCAACCGACACAACTTACTTTACAGTTAGTTTAATGTCGAACGATGCCACCTTACCTTCTAACTATCTTTTTGTATATTTTTGGCATTTTCCATGCTAAGATTTTAAAGTTATTTAGAAAAGGAAAAATTCAACCGCGGGCAGGATTCGAACCTGCGTCTTCTGGTTAGGTACACCAGACGCTATGACCACTAAGCCACCGCGATACCTACCCTTCATTTTTCTAAATAACTTTAAAATCTTAGCATGGAAAATGCCAAAAATATACAAAAAGTTTTTACTTAACAAAATAAAATTTAAATAAATATATTTAAATTTAAAAATTCAATTAATTTAATTATCATAGTGTAAATTGATTTGTTTATACTAGGATTTTCTTCTGTATCGTGACTTAGAAAGCCAATCCTCATACACGATCGAACAATGAAATTCAAATTTCAAAGAAAGGACTTTAAATTTTTGAACTTCATTATGAATGTCATATTGTTATTATAAGATTGCCTCAACACAAGCGCTTTACAAATGCAATATAAAACGATATCGAGCATTGGAACTCGGTCCAATGCATCTATTGTGAACCGTCCAGTCGATAACGCCTGCATTCGAAGCAAATCGAGAATGAACGAAGATTAACTATTGAGAACTTCTCTTAAGATGTTAATTTCGTTCTGCTGACTTAGGTTTATTATTAAATATAAACTCTGAAACGTTATTATAGATTTCTAAGGTTTGTTTCGATTTCTGTAATAGTTTTATTTTATTTTAATGATCGAGATGCCATGAGTACCTAATATGAAAGAACCTAATATGGAAGACGGACATTCATAATAAAAATAAATTTATAGGACTATAATTGTACGATTCCAAAAAGTTAAACCTATGGAAAAGAATCCAGCAAGAAACTGCATATTTTTTTTTTAATAAAGAAAGTGCTAAAGTACCGGTTAATAGGATATTGCGATTACAGGGTGTGTCGATTGAAGGTTAATGTCTTAGATATACTAAACTGAGTATTATCTTTAATATCATCTCACTATATTGCAAAAAAAGTATAAAACTAGATTTTAAAGTTATTTAGAAAAGGAAAAATTCGACCGCGGGCAGGATTCGAACCTGCGTCTTCTGGTTAGGTACACCAGACGCTATGACCACTAAGCCACCGCGAGTCCTACCCGTCATGTCGAATTTTTCCTTCACATACTGAATTTACGTCTTTATGGTGACGTCAGTAACACCTATTGAAAAGCAAGTTATTTTTTTTTTGCTTTTCAACCAACACGACTTACTTTACAGTCAGTTCAGTGTCGAACGATGCCACCTTACCTTCTAACTATCTTTTTGTATTTTTTTGGCATTTTTCATGCTAAGATTTTACTGTACATATAAAGACGTAAATTCCATTTACCAATTGCCCAGCAGTGGGACAGTATACTGTCCCACTGCTGGGCACGGGTCTCCTCTCATATTGAGAGGGATTAGGCTATAGTCCACCACGCTGGCCTAGTGCGGGTTGGCAGACTTCACAAACCGCCGAGAAAAATCTCTAAGGTATGCAGGTTTCCTCACGATGTTTTCCTTCACCGTTTAAGCGAGGGATAATTAATTATTAACACGCACATGAATTCGAAAAGTCAGAGGTGCGTGCCTTGAGTTCGAACTCGAGACCTTCGACTTGGCAATGGTCATACTGCTAGGCTATCACTGCTTTTCGACAAATATTACAATTTTATTCGTACTAAAATATTACTTATAATCGAGATAAAAAATACCATAAAAATACAATGTTACCTCAGAAAATATTCTAAGAAACCGTACCTATTTGTATCGTAATTCGGGGTAACGGAAGCAATTATTTTTTATCGACACGCACGAGCGCGCGGGGTTTGCGGAGAGGGGTTATTCTGGAGGGGGGAGAGACGTACACTGAGACTGTGAGACACCGACGCATTGCACCCGCGGGACACGACAGATAGTGGAGACAAAAAGTAGGTTTAAAGGGGAAATGTTCAGGCTAGCCAAGAAAAAGTAAAAAGGTATTTTGTTACTGTATATTTGTTTCACAGTAATTAATAATAATGATCATTTATTCAAATACTACCTGACTAATATTTGTTACAAAGTCTTACTTATATATACTATTTACATAACATTGTATGCTTGAACTAGGTAATCCAAAACAGTGTTAATAAAGATCCTTAATACAACGTGTTCTTGTACGACGTGCGCAGACGCATTGTGTTCCGAATTTTAAAAAACAGAGGCATCATTGAAAGCGCAAATTTTTTTTTGCAGTGCATATTACATCCTCATGGATCGTCTGATACCTGGACAGGGTATGTCTGACTCCTACCGACTAAAAACGGCACTTGCCTTCCTTTTGCTCTAACGTTAGGATTTGTGATATTTGCCGCGACAGCTTGTCGGTACAATCATTAGAACCCATCAAGAAGACACTAAACCTGGCCGCACGCTGTCAGAAAATGTCTGACGGGAGCTGGAAGACAGTCTAGTACAATAATTAGAACTCATCAAGAAGACACTAAACCTGGCCGCACGCTGTCAGAAAATATCTGACGCGAGCTAAAAATCAGTCTATTTTTTTTATCTAGCGTCAATACATTTCGCCACCGGATAGATTGTTATAACAAATGTATGCGGCCGGGCTAACAGTGTGTTTGCGTAAGTCTGTTACTGTTATCACAAAAACTTTACAATGTTGAGTTGAATATTTGAGAAATTCTCAGTAGCAGCTCGGAGTTTGTGTTTATTTATTTTTAGGAAAGCTTACAGAAGGTTTACTAAAACGATAAATAAAAATACAACAATATAGAAATCAACAACATACATAAAGAACGTTATGTTTATAGACGTGATGGAATATTTTTGATTAAAAAAAATGATTTAGGTAAGAAGAGTTAGTCACGACCAATAGACCAATGAGACGGTAAAACAATGACTTAGATAACATTTTGTAATTAATATAAAATAATAATGAAGCCAAGACAACTACCGTTATGTAAAGTAACATTATAAAAAGAAAATGCTTCCTTAACACAAATTTTAAAATAAGAATGTTTTTACGCAGGCAGAGACATTAAGAGTACCGTATGAATACAGCCGGAGGGGTCGCGGCGGGAACGGAACGTCTTTTTTATAATCTGTTTACTTGTTTCCGCTCTTACTAGATAATCTTTTTATACCGAACACCCACTGATGTGTTTGCACACTGTTTTAAAAAAGGAACCACGAAATTTTATTTTGAAAATAGAATTGAGAACTCTTTTAGCATAGAGGTTGAACGTTATTTTTTCATGTTCATTTGTTACAAATGATTAGTATTTTAGAGATGCGAAATTTTTGGATAATAAATGAGTTGTTCCATACATGCGAGGGAATGATGGAGTTGTTTCGTATTTGTTGGAGTTGGAACATTTATATGACATTTTATTGTTACGTTATGTAACTTTCCCACTACTACCTAAATAAAACGGAATATGACTGTTTAGTTCTGAATTGTTTATAACAATTCATAGGTATTTTGAAACGTTTATATATTTTTAATTCATGGCATCTAAATTATATTGAACTAGCAACACTAGGTTTATAATAATGTTATGACTTCTGGTATCAATAAAATCGTTATTCATATCTTAAATATAGATGGTTTTAGTTATTTTACATTTAAATATTAATAATCGTGGATATCTCACATAGAAAAACATATATCAAACAATCGATTGCTTCTTTATGTATATTCGTTATTCGTAAAACAAATTTAATCATCAAGGTAAAGGTATTGAAAAAGAAAATGGCCCCTAATTTCCACGGAAAAATACGAAACGTTTAACAAAGTTTAACTGAACATAAAATTTTATTGACCCATATATGATATAGAGAGACAATCCCGGCAGAGCCGAGTTCTCGAGTCATTAGACTTGTTTTTATTACTCAATGACGATAAACATGTCGTAAGCTATCGACTGAAAACATTCGCGGAATTAGTTCCCTCTATTCGATTATTACGATTATAGTATTCGATTATCGTATTCTATCTGTTTATTTTTTATTGGGCGATTATTCTGTTAACTTGGTAAATTGCGGTGTTTATGCGAAATGCAGGCTTATAATGAAGTGGAGTCGTAGTAGGAACAGTAGATCCAAAAAAATTAAGATTATTTATTTGCAAATATAAATTCTCGCATAAATAAACAGCCAAACCCGGACATGTAAATGAATAGATCATACAAAAATTTTGTTCTGATCGGTATCGAATCCGGGACCCGCGCCGAATCTGATCGCCTAGCAATTGAGCCCTTTGTGCCGTACAAACACTTTATAAAGCAGATCAGAAACGGCCTAAAAAGTTCATAGTTTTATCTCCCGTTCAAGTTATATGAAGCAGTCTGCAAAGATAAACCTCTCAAGTTACAAATCAACTTACACCACAGCTTCACGAACACAAATATATTTCCAGTTTCTTGAAAACCTTTTTGAAATTAACTTTGTACAAGCAACGCAGGAACACCCGGATATTATTTATTGCTTACAATTTTGCTTACACAGGGAAAATATTGCTGTACATTTTTCCATGGCGCGTTTCCCGACGAACTCCTAATTTCTAATGGGCCATTTGCCACTTTGTCAATTGCACCAATAAATCTGAGCGAGTGGCTACGCGCTCCGGCTGAGTTATCGCCCCGTCTTGAACTAAATGTCGCTACTTTCTTTTGTTTTGTTTCACAACACTCGGACAAGACTGACGTTTGACAGACTTACTTAGACCGAAAG
Source organism: Acronicta alni (assembly GCA_964056405.1). Taxonomy (NCBI): domain Eukaryota; kingdom Metazoa; phylum Arthropoda; class Insecta; order Lepidoptera; family Noctuidae; genus Acronicta; species Acronicta alni. The sequence goes on along the minus strand of OZ043918.1, from coordinate 5,295,823 downwards.
AAAAAACATTCATTTTATAAAAAGAGGCTTTTTATCCAAATTAGGTATTTTATTTCCAACAGAATGATAATAGTACTTTATTGTAAAAGTTTGAAAACCAGAATACACGTAAAATCGTCTAGACCATCGTGACTTTTATTGCCATTCGTTAAAAATTGACGTCGACAGAAGTCGAACTGCGATAAATTTTAATTAGAAGAAAATTGAATCCAAAACATCGATTGGAAATAATTTTATTGGTACGTCCCATTCGATGTATAACGAATGGTTTTTACTCAAAATGGTTGAAAGCAAAGTTTGAACATCGTATTCTATTTTCGAAATTCAATTGTTGTAACTTTTAAATGGTGTTCGTACGCGACTGGTGGCAAATTTTAAAATTAAAATGATAGATTTATTATTTTTTGGCTCAATTATAACCTATTTTAAGTACCTAATTATGTACTATAATAAAAATAGATGGGTAGTAGAGTACACTGTATAGAAATTCCTACATCCTACATAAATCATTTCGTGGAAATCGCATTCTATTTATAATAACTACTCGCAGAGTCCACAACGGCTCCATTTAAATTTGGTACACAAAACTCGGAGCAAACATGGCCTCACAGCGGGTGTTTATTTAAGGCCGCCGGCAGTAATATCCAGCTCTAATTCCAGAACCAAATCCAAATCCAAGTCTTTGATTCACACACATCAGGAACTGACTACGTTCGTTGGACATGTGGCAAAGCCTCGTCTTTATGCCTTGAATTTTGGATGCGGCTGACGTCGAAGTTAGTTGGTGGTTTTCAGGTGGACAGAATACGCAACTACGTTGGAATTGTACGGTTGGTTTAGACGTTAACTAAGCCTGGAGTGAATTAGGAGTGTCGTTCCATTACTGGCGATGTGTTCTGTTCAAACTTTTTTGATAGCTGTGCTGAATTTAGATGTGACATGTGGCGATGACTTTGTCTGTATGCAGTTACACTGTTGTGTTTAGCAAATATTGGTTTGTTGCAAAAAATATGTGAATGTATGTATTATTGCAAATAGTATTTGTACTTATGTAAGTATGAATTAATTATAAAGGATTGCAGTGATAGTTTAGTGGTATGACCATTGGACTGCCAAGTCGAAGGTCTCGATTTCGAATCCAAGGCACGCACTTCTGACTTTTCGAGTTCATTAATTATCACTCGCTTAAACAGTGAAGGAAAACATCGTGAGGAAACCTGCATACCTTAGAGATTTTTCGCGACGGTTTGTGAAGTCTGCCAACCCGCACTAGGCCAGCGTGGTGGATTATAGCCTAATCCCTCTCAATCTGAGTGGAGACCCGTGCCCAGCAGTGGGACAGTATATGGGTTAATGATGATGTTGATGAATCATAAATCTTACCGTTTATAGATGGATAATAAAAAATAGGTTTTACACAAATCCTTGCTCTCGATAAGTAAGGTCCTTTGCCTCGCAGGCCGTGGGACAATACAGACTATATATATTTTAAATGGATTACGATGAATTTTAATTAAATGTTAAATTATCACCCGAGTTTCACTAATTGCAACACCAAACAGTGGCCGTCCAACAGAAAGATAGGTCATAAAATTTAATTAAGGGGAGTCATCAGTCACCAAGAGGTTTGGGTCACGTCACTGCTTCTGCAAGATAAGGTAGGGTCAGACGTTGCAGCCCGGCCGTGATGAATGTACGAACAGACCTCAAATATGTACTGTTGACGGCTCCTGCTTAAATAACCCATGCAATTAATCGAGATGCTAGGATAGCTGCGCGCAGTGTGGCGACGGTTCAAGAAAATCGATTCATCTTTAAGTCACGCTCAACTTATGCGGCATATTATTCATAAGTTTGTTACTCTCCCCGTCGGACGGTCCAAATGCAAACAAACCGCGATTCTGGTTATTAATCATTCACCAAGGATCCTTGTTATCGAATAGCCGTGATGAAGTGGTGGCTTGCCTGATTGTGATTAGTGTTAATTAGGTGACCGCTGGACGCTGGTCATCTAAAGTAAGTTTGCATAACGTATTACGCAATACCTTTCGCCACAATCTCAGTAATATTTTACGCAAAATTCTCTGTTGATTACCCATTATAATTCACTTGTGACATTTCACGTCATCCTCATTATTGAAACACGCGTTTTGACAAATTGTACGTACCTTGTCGCAAGTTCGGCGTGTGTATTGAAATATTAAAATGTCCATACAAAGGCCGCGGTGCTCGTTATTCGAAATACGATTCACCTTCTCACTCCTCATTAAAATTTGTACGACAGCTTCTAAATTCTACTCTTTTCTCCGCACCTCCATTTCAATATACAGGAAAAAGTGGAAGAGCGATGTGTACGGAGTACCGAACCGGGCTGGCAAAACTTTTGCCTCCCCTCCCCACCGGTGGGGGCAAAAAGTGTTGCCGACGGGTGAGGCGCGTACTTATAGCTATGTCGGGGAAAAGTTTTCCGTGTTGCGGGTAGGGGGCGGTGGGGGGAAGGGAGACGCATGCGCGTCATGTGCTCCGCAGCGGCGACGCGCCAGTCCTGTATAGGACTTTGTCACCGACGCAAGGATGCTGCTTGTCGGGGACATGAAATGCGCAGTTACGTAATTGCGGATACAATTTTAATTAAAACACATTATTTTTTTCAGTTAGAATTTAAAAAATCTGTTTTTTTGCACTCTGTTATCATTACAAGTACACTTTATTGTTTTGCGCTCAGCCTGAATTTTTTTTATCAATTAAGATTAATTTTTACACACCTGTATTTTTTAAACTATAAATCAATCTATAAACGATCACGTAACTATTATCTTAAAAGGTCATAAAATTAGTTAGGTCATGCTAAGGGTACAGGGAGGCAATCGATACCATTCCTCACACCCCGGCGTAGCAAAGTAGCGGCTAGCTTTTGGCACCGCCTACGTCGTAGCCCGTAGCTCCGTAGTCACTACGACCCGGATAGCTTGCGTTGAGCGTAGCAAAGAAACTAATGTAAATGTTAGCAAATATATATATATATTTTTATTATTATATTGTTTTCTTATTTAATGAGTAAGTACTTCTTATAATGTAATCCTCTTACATTATATGGGGCTATAACCAATATCCTTTTAAAACTTTTATATATATTTTTTTACGTTACATTTGAATAAGACCTGCATGTTTATAAACAAAATAAATAGGCATGACACAGTTATAAATTTTAACTGGAAAGTTTGTTGTACTTTACACATTAGTAAACTAAAAAAAAACAGACAAAAGTTTTACAAAAAAATATCTCCACGTGTGTATCATATGAGTTAGCAGTGAGCTGAACTTGAACCGACTCTCGCGCAACTTCGCCGGATTTGTTGCGACTTGTTGTTTGTTTGTTTGTTACCAAACTAAATTTGAGTTGCTAAACTAAACTTGTGGATATTTAAAGGGAACTTTTTCTCGGAGTCAACGGCCGGGCCGCTTAGTCCGTCACCCAGTTTCAGAAGCAGCGGAGTTATGGCAGTTGTTCGCAAACTACTTCGACCAGCGGACAGAGGGTTGCAGTTGGAGGTCATGGCGCTAATTTGACCTTGGACACAACTTGGACTACTGTTTGCCTACACTAGGTCATAGTTTGTAATTGCTTAAAGTTCGCGGCAGTGTAATTGGTAATTGGCTGGCGGGATGGTTAATAGTCTTGCCGTTGGATAAATTATTTGTGGAATTTTTTGAGCAGTTTTGTTTAAATCGACCTGGAATGCGTTGTCTCTTTATGAAGGTCAGTGGAATACCAAAATAGCAATTTCCTTCAATGGAAACATATATAATACTAATCAAAAGTGAATTAATGGCTCTACCGAAAACAATTCAAACAATTCAATTATTAAGCTAGCAGAAAATCGTACTCATAAAGTTAACAAAGTTTGAATAAAACCGTCATAGAGGCTCCTTCTTACGAAAATCATAAATCATTTTCTATTGAACAAAATCGTTTCTTAAACAAAGTCGAGTATCTCATCGAACGACTTAATTAACTGTTCGTTTCGGCCGTCAAAGGCTTCAAACAAATTGGCCAGGACAAAATAATGCGGTAGATAATAGGCGTTGAGGTGGGCCCCACGGCTTCGGGCACAGCACCTGGCTAACGAAATTAATTACAAGCCAATAAGGAGATATTAACCGGACGGTTAATAAGCTGCGGGGATACGCCGCAGTTAAATTGGGAGGGTCTAGTCGCCATTATTTATAAACAATAATATATCAAAGCGATATTTTCAAGATGGTGCTCGCCGCAACGATGCGTCATGCGCCGCAAGGTTGGCCTTTAGGGTATTAATTCTTAGGATATTTATACCCTTCACTTAAATTGGTAAGGTTAATTTCTTGAGAAAATTATTTACTTTAAAATATGTAAGATAAAAACTTTCGACAAGGATTTTTGGAAAAAATAGACAAACAGTTTTCCCAAAGCATGCAATTAATTTAGTTTTTTTTTTATATAAATACTAATTATCTCAATGTTGATTCATTGTTTTTCTACGTATTTCACAACATCACACACAAAGAAACGTGTTTCCGTTGTTTTTTTCCACGTGACCAAAAGGGAAAAAATACTTACAAGAAAAATGATGTAATGACTCGTAAAAGGAAACAAACCTACACAAAATACTCATAATACAGTAGATTGCAAATTATTAGAAGAAAATACCAGTAGGTCGATGTCTACAGCGAGCAAAACACGGGCGTACACCGTATTTATGGTTATATGACGCAAAACTTTCCGAGCGTAGGAGCTAAAGCCATCGATTTTCAAAACTTTTTCATGGAAATAAACCTACTTTCGTTGTGTACACAGCACTTTGAATGTGTGCGTAAACCAGGGCCACTCACACACGCAAACTTTTGTTGGAGGTCACGTTTTCGATGGATTAAAATTTTAACCAAAATACGTTGGCATTGCTTATGTCTTCACGTCAGAATCTCATTACAGACACATTAAATTACTTATTATTAATGTGTCTGAGATGAGATTCATTTAGCTTTACGACCTCCTTTTTTAGCTACAAATAAGGATACTTTTGGTTATTATTATCAATTAAAAACTTTACATAAACAACATTTATGTAATGTTGCCGGGGCTCGTGTTTAATAAATTATTTTTGTAAACAACAAAATAATTAACATGAACTTTCATAGGATTTCCTTCGCTTAACTTCCTGTAACACTGCGTATTTATTTGGAGGGAAAGTTAAAAACATTATTTTGCTAAATAAATACTCATATTTTAACATAACATTCTTCACGAGCGTGTCTTCAAACACATCACAGGACCATCGACCGCTTGTATCGAGCGAACTCACACATACAAAGTCGACGTACTTGTAATGGGTCCGCAAAGAAAACTTTTTAAAACTTTTCCACCGAGGCAATATGGCTCGTGTTCTCAGCCGTTATGTTTTATTTAGGCAACGTGGTACTGTCCCTTTCTCGCTCACAAAAACTCGGATTCGATAGAATGGGACGGATAGATTTTTCAGCGTAAGTTTACAGTGGAACGGCTGCCTTGCCCGGGATACGAAGTAATTATTTCTATTCTGTCATTGCCGTGTATTTTTTATGTGCTGTCGTCATTTTGTAGGTTGTGACAGGGTCCTAGATTGCTACAGTGTACGCTGAATTAAAACCCGTTAAATATATAATAGTGTATACGAATTAGTTTTTGTTTTCTGAGTTTAAAATATCAAATCGTTTTGTGTATAAATTTAATAACTCTAGAATCTTGCTACTTTCAAGCGTTGCGGTAAAAATTAAAGTAGCATAATATCACAATATTCTTAGCTAAATATAGTAGAATGGTTGTTGAGTGTTTGCCTCATCTTAAGGGTCATACATCGTGGGTTGATAAGTCTAACATAATGACTCGCGGGTTGGTATTCACTGTCTGGTTATCAAAAGGTGCAGCAACACGACTAGGCAACAGCATTGCGTCCTTTCAGTGATACCACGAGGTCTGTGATTTGAATTCAACTCGTTCGTGTTCAACGACTTGGTTGATTGATTCATAATTTCTACTCGAACTATTATATAATGTAGGTTATTTAAGTTTTTGTAATAATAGGTACTGCCCGCGGTTTCACCCATATCCTATGTCCTTCTCCAAGCTCTAATCTATATATACCAAGTTCCATCAAAATCAGCTTAGGCGTGGTCAGCTCAGGTTTAGGCGTAAAAACTTAACAATCAGAGACATGGTTACTTTTTCATTTATAATATTAATAGCGATAATAGTTTAAATTTTAAAAATGATCTTTTAGACCGCCGTAAAATTTGTTCGCGCAAAAGATAACCCATGCGATAGACTTATCGAATGAAATCTTACGTGGGCGGGTCCATACATGTGTGTACTGGAATGTCTTTCAACAGAAAACGATGGCGAGATATTGTGAGGCGAGTTACATCTTTCCCAGTGTTACTATATATCGAAAAATTTTATAAATAGACCTGATATAATAGTATTGCTTTACTGTTTAGAGCTCTCGCGAGCTTTTCCAAGATCAAAACAACAAAGAGAATGTGAGATATATTTAAAAAAGTAACAAACGTTAGGTACAGTCAACAAAAGAGTTTGGTATACAGGTAGCGAACGAAATCTGCATCTTTACACAGATTGTGATTTAAATAATTACCCGTCAAAGGGTTTGATGTGTAGCAGCTTACAATACCTGCGTTTTGACACATATTGCGTGATACATAATTACACAATCTTTAAAAAAACACGATGTTTAATTAGCTGCCTGTATACTTAACTCTTTTGTCGACCGCACCTATTTTTTTCATCTTTATCCTTCGATTCAGTCAACAGTAAGGCAACAGTTCAGGTATATTCGTAACATTTTTAAGAAAGTAAATATTAGGTACTTTTCTCCTCAACCCATTTAATTTATCTACTTAGAGCATTTTCCGGAAAAAAAAACTAAAATCAGTTTTCGGTTTTCACTTTCTACCAGGTTTATTCGGAGCAAGAGTGCAATCTCACGGTGGTCGTTTATCAAGATCGTCATCTGATTGGGGCGCGCCTCAGCTGCGTTTTATTGCGGAATTACACGCCGCCCATTCTAATTTTAATTTATATTTCGAACGCCTATGGCGAAATTGAAATACCATTTTTCAATTGTTTTAAATTGGAATACAATACCTTTGTGAGTGTTTTTGTTTTAATATTTGTTTATGTTTTTTATAATGATATTTTTAACATAGATTATTTACTGTTTCATTAAATTAAATAATTGAAAACTTTCTCAGATGAATTTGGTCAACGTAATTCTTGTATCCCCGAAGTGTTCAAACATTAAGTATAAAATTTCACTTCACTATTACACCCCTATAACATTTTCCTTAATCTTAATGCTCATTTTAAAAGGCGAGGCATTACCAACGGCAGTTTTAAAACGAGAGGTCCGAAGCTCGATATAAGTCTGTTACTCGTAAATTACTTGGGGCATTGTTTTATGCTTTCCTGGTACATGGATCGTCGTAAGGCGTAATGAAACATCACGCCTGTATACTCCGAAGGGTTAAGCAGAGGTGTATGTACTAAATAAAGTAGTACATTCTTACATACATACATTATTACATGGTACATTCTTAGTTTGTCGGTCGGTATACTTAGGTCACATGTAATAGGGGTGAGCCTATCGCCATTAGCCGGGCTCCAAAATCGGGAAATCCAAACTCCGAGCTGCTGCTGAGAATTTAATCTAAAAATCCAATAATACTTTGCACAACCTCAGAATCGGGCATAAGGCACCTATCTCTTACGACCACAAGACTAATGAGGCTGTTAGTAAAAGTGAGTAATTTCATGAGAGAATTAATCGATATCATTTCTGAGCAATAATTCGGCTTATTATAATTATTATCATTCGGCTTATTTTGATACAATTATTTTTTATTATCTTAATATTTTCATGTCTATATTGGTATATTGTACGATAGTCGGAAAAGCTTTTTAACAGCTTTATTTTATGTACTTAAATTCTAAGCAAATTATAAAAATATTTTAACTCTATTAAAATTTAATCGAAGAGACCCTTGCCCAGCAGTGGGACAGTATACGGGTTGATGATGTGATAATTCTTAAATAATTATACCGGACTCTTTTAATATCGTGTCTTCAAATACCTTATTGGTCAGGTTCTTCAAAAAGATCAGGTGCGTAGCACTCGCAACCAGTGCATGTGTATGCCAAGATATCTGAATGAAGAAGAAAAAGAAATATGAAATAATGGTAACAACTGGCGTTCTTTAATTTCTGTCTATCTCCCCTATGGGAAACACATTACCCTCCTTAGCGTCCGCAGTCGGGTAAAAAAACGTGAATGTATAATTATTGTCATAAGTTTAAATAAATTACATACGTACATACACTCACGCCTTTTTCCCATAGGGGTAGGCAGAAACTAAAGTACGCCACTTGCTACGATTCTTGCATACTTCTCCTTCTTCTTATTTAAATACAATAGGTATGTATGTGTTTTCTAACAAATTCTAGAACAACAATATCTTTCAATCGCGATCAAAATGCACTCGTCATCGCAGCGCACGCGATTGCGTCAATGGTGCGTTAAATAACAGAAGCCCCGGTGTAAACATGGATCGCGTTCACAGAGTGACATTCCAGCGTTATCTGGTGAATCAATTAACGTGGGGCTGGCCGTGCCTGGCGCGGGAAGGTTTTGGGAACCTCGCTTTGACTAGCTTGGTTGGACTTGTTTTGGTGTTTAGTGGTGATTATTTAGAAAAAAAAACCTGGTGATTTAAGCAATGATTAATGAAATTTCCAGTATTCATTGTATTCAACATGAAGATAGATCTAAATTTAATTGCAAAGAGGTTTCATATGCTGTAAGTGACACTTTGGGTTTGTAAGTAACGGAACAGGAGAATATAAAGTCCCAATGTGAGTTTTTAAAATAGAAAAGAAACAAGAGATTCTTTGAATTATGATTAAATTTATCTTGTCAAATAGGGATTGATTCGCACTATACCTACCGGGATAAATAAGGCCACACATTATTTAGTTTTATAAATGATCGTATGTTTGAATGTTGCCATTGTAGATACAAACAATTAACTTTACATACATACCATCACGCCTGTGTTCCCCGAAGGGTTAGGCAGAGGTGTACTAATGTACACCCACATTTCGCCGGTATGTTTAGGTCTCATGTAATAGGGGGCGAGCCTATTGCCATTAACCGGGCACAAATCCAGACTCCGAGGTGTTACTGAGAATTTCATAGAAAAACCCAATAACACTGCTCGACCTGGGGATCGAACCCAGAACCTCTAGCGTAGCAGTCGCGCTTAGGACCACTAGACTAATGAGGCAGTCACAATTAACAATTAACTTAAATAACATGAAAAGCCTACTAACACGTCTGTGTCACATAAAGGTTAGGCAGAGGTGTAACGATGTAATTCCGGAATATCGGAAGACGTAGTTACGTCACACATTTTTTAGGTTGTAGCTGGAAATGAGTGTTGTGAGGTGGCGCTGCTGCTGTTCACAGCAATATGCTGAGCTAAGCCTTTTTTGGCACGGAATTTGTTTCTTTTTCAAGTGTTTAAAGTAGTAAGTAGTTATATTTTTTATGCAGAAATAAATAATTTTTCTATATTGATTTCTGACATTTACGCGAATATTATACATTGAAATAAAACTACTTTTTACGGATTTTATCCGGGGTGTATCACGGGTAGACTGATCATGACCTACTCGTGACCATGGACGCTGTAAAGGGTCCGAAACGTCGGGATTTATAATATCAATATACGCGATAAAATCCGTAAAAAGTAGTTTTATTTCAAATAATTTTCTTTCTTCTTTCTTTTCACAGTTTGGCGGTATATTTTAGGGCGAGTCTATTGCCAAAAATTAAAACTCCGAGCTACTCACAACTTCATAAAAAAACCAAATAATACTTTTGCTTTACAAGAATCGAAGCTCCGATCTTACACTCAGCAGTTACGCTTGCAATTATTAAACCAATAAGGGTCTTCTGCCATGATTAACCAATAAGAAACCTATGAGACTTTCTCGACGGCGTGTCCAAGTCCGCCAACTCATTCCGAGGGGAGACCCGTGCAGCAGTGGGACAATAAATGGGTTGATGATAGAATAGAATAGAATAGCTTTATTTCTTTCTATGATGATGATGTTACATTAAATATTTCGCCGAGTAGATGCTATTCACTGAATAAATTAAAAAATGGAACAGAATTTGGTGAAATATGTCAAAGAAAAATACTCCTATTAAAAATTTGAAATTAGAAAGAATAAATCGTATAAAACCATTCATAAATACACCACCAAACAGATTAACCCTTTCAATAACAGTGTTATATAAGAAGTGCATTATTAATTCCACGTCGGCGCGGATGTGGCGATGGCAGCGTTCCGGCCGGCCAAACGCAGGCCACTTCCGACCGCCGCGCCCGCGCCTCCCAGCGCACATCTCTCGGAAATTCCATTTTGTTATTTTAAGGATTCCCAACGTCCTGAAAGCTTTACGATGTCGGTTTTGTACGCTTTGATTATAAAATTACTCGATGCTGTACTAACTTTGTAATGAAATTCATATTCTGAAGCGCGGTTCCACAATGAGGGTTTGTTAATTTTTAAGTTTGATGGTTGATTTTATAACCAGACTATGCTCATGCACTGGGGCTCAGATATGCAGTACTTCCTTAGGAGTGCTATTTGGTGGTTTCAATGTGGTTTCAACGTGATACATGTAATATTTTATTTTATTAGTTCAAATTCAAATTAATTTATTTTGTGAACACAGGTTATAAAAGATGTTAAATTGAACAATACAGTGTCTCTCTATGTCCCGCCGATGGGCATACAATAGTTAAGTTATAAGTTATATCCTATGAATTCGACACTATTAATTTTATCTATTTTGTTTCAGGTATGGACGTGGAATTTTGTACATGGCTCACAATAAGGGTAATTTATTAATGGATAGCCTTACGATGCACTCTAAAAGCAACTATATTCTAAAGTCTTTAGAGTAGACATTCAGCCGTTTCACTTCAGCTGTTTTAGTTTTTTAATTTGACACTACGCCGTATATAATTGGCGCAATTCTCTGGACTATTTCCATCGATAAGCCCACTTTTGACAGGTCTTAATTATTTGTTTTTATAAGATTTGGAAGAAAGGGCTAATGTAATATAAATATAATATAAGTGTTTTAATAATAGAGTACAGTGACTATTTTTTTATTCCTCAATTTTATTTAAATTAATTAATAAATATGTTCTAACTTAAGTAAATAAAATATCGGCTTATTCATTTTGTTGGTAGGTATAATTAAAAAAATTTAGTGTTTAAAGCTAATCATGGTGTACTAGAAATCTACGCCATTGCACCATCGTCACGTGCAATGCAAGTTGCGTGCATTGCAGTTAAAGTCACCGACTTAGACTCTTTCCTCGATGGTCTTAGAAATTGTGAGAATATTGTAGCCTGACCAGGGGGGCCTAGAATGGTTTTATTCAGCAATTTCTCTAAATCAGTTCAAATTTAGAATACATAGTATTTCCTTAGCAAGTTCCTAATGGGAATCATATTCATTCATGCCATTCATCGATATAGGATTAACTCTGCAGGATTTTAGTAAGCGGTAGTAAAGCGTCAAATATTTTGAACTGCCTAGTTAGTTTAATGGTCCTAAGCGCGACTGCTACGCTAGAGTACTTGGTTCGATTCCCAGATCGAGCAGCGTTATTGGGTTTTTCTATGAAATTAGCCATCAGGACCACTGGACTAACAAGGCAATTACTTTTAAACTTTATATTAAATCCTATCTACTTGTAAGGATCTAAAGCTCGCAACATTACCTGCATTACTTACCAGTATTTATTTCGACATCGTCCCCGCGGTGTCACGGAACCACTGAGTTGCAGTCGTATAAATATCAGCCTGTAATTAGCATTCCTCGCTCCGCTTTCTTTGTGGTACAGCCCTAATTTCTGTATCACGTGACATTTCACCTGACAACCAGGACATTTGGCTGCTTTTTTATTTTGGTTGTTAATTTTATGCGAAATTACATTTGTCAGTTTTGTTGTTTTTGGACTAATGTTACCTAATGTAACAAGTAACTATGGAAATCAAAATCATAACGTTTTTTTTTGTCTTTTTTGAGTCTCTCCCTAATGACCCCACAATATAGGTCTTCGGTCTAATTTATAACTATTGGTTTGACAGTTTTTGAATGCGAGGTCTTCGCATTTCACTTGCACAGTAATCGTATGAAGTTTTAGATTTAAGGAGGTTTTAGTTTTAATATTTTCTGGACTCTTTCAACTTACATGTAGGTAGGTATCTATAAAATTTATCATTATTCACTATTGCCGAAATGATAGTTTTTCAAACAATAATAGAGCCATAATTCTCTTCACATGATAAATACGCACAAATTACAATAAAATTACTGCAGGAAGTATAGCGACATTTAGCATCACGTGCGTTGTGTAACTGCCGTTCATTAGGTAGTGTTGACAGAGCATGCGTGCGCGCCGCCCGCGCCTGGCACCGGCCTATCGCGCCACCATCGATGACTAATAAACCTCCACCATGATACACAAACACTTAACCACGACTTTATGCCGCTGAAAATAAAGTCAAATTTTGATAGCCCTAACATCTAAACTAAATTGGCAGTTTCGTAATCGCAACCATTTTTGACAACCCTAACTTTGCATTCGATTTTATCTTATGTTCATAGAATTAAGGATTGTTTTAGATTGAGTTTATTTTGAGATTATCGTTGCCTCTGTTATAATCGTGACCACTTCTAGCGAACACTTTAGAAGTTCGCCCCCGAATTGAGCGGTCCGTGTCAGAATTATGTACGTAGATAGGCATTGGTATCGACGCACAATTTATATCTGCGTGGGAAATTATTATATCTTTATTACTGAGTCGTTTCGTGACGTTCTTGTGTAAAAGTACCCACGGCAAAAAGACACGCGTTCACTAAATATTTATAACCAACACTCATTTTTCATGTAATAATGGCACAGAGAACCGTAAACTTAAGGATCTATTTTCGTGTTGAGAAATAAAACTAGATTATTTATGTACAAACTTTCTTGTTTTGAATCTTTTAGTAAGTATTACTGCTAAATAGATATTCGTACAATGAACCCAGGTTCTATTATTAAATCCTCCAAGCAGAAGTATTACCAAACTCCTTGGTCGTAGCTCTTATCTAGGTGTCTATTCTCAAGTCTCCAAAGTTTTATCGCGAGTACCGGCCGAGCACCTTTAGATTACTCATTTCGCAATAGCCCGGGGCAATTAAAAAGGAAGGGGTACTACTATCATTAACCGGGAGGCGGCCGGCGTCTTAACAAGAATATAATGCAATTTTAAAATAATCCCCGCAAAAAAGAAATTAATGCAGGCACCTCTCTAGATTCCCTTTTTATCTCTTTAATTGGTTTTCACATCTTACAGTGTAAAAAATATCGTGTTCTTTGTAATCTCGGGCGATGTTTTAATAAATATAACGAAGTGAACCGAGGAGGGTGGAAAAAATATAGCGACCCTTAAATAAACGTTCACACTCCAGAGATCAACGCAGTCGGTGCGTTCAGGATTTATTGGGAAATAATTAAGAAGTGACTTTGAATTCAGGAAAGAAATTTATATAAATTACATTGAATAAAAAATAAATTTAAAGTCATAATTTTGAAAATGAGCTTCATATTTTGGTTTTGTAAATCAGGACTTAATCTGTGCACATTTAATAGATTCTATTTATAGTTCCAAAGAACAAAAGGCTGGATCTGGAACTGGATGCACGGTAGAGCCCGCCAAGTTTTAAGACAAGAACAATTCTATCGTTGCCCGAGTTATTCTTCTATTTTAACACGCCTATAATTCAGTTGGTTTCATTTAGATGTCCCTTATAATTTGCAGAATAAAAAAAAACCACGCTGCATTTAAAAAAAAATTGTTTCATAAATGAGATTGGAGCCTATTTCCAGAAGAAATTACGCCCCCTTACTTGTCGAATATCTCAGTAAGTAATTGATAAACAATTATTGTTCCACGATTATAGCTTATGACTGAACTTCGTCTGGACATATTATACCTTTGTTTTCAACTTTATCTCTCCTTGAGAGCCTCTTAACAGTTTTTATAGTCAAAACTTTGCCTTTTTAGCAGTAATACGAAATATGGAATAGTTTTTTTTTGCCAATAACGCCCCTAAGTGTCGATATAATTTGAGTGTTTTTGTTGCCAATGCTAATTTTGTTTATTTATTGTTGTGTTTACTTACTTTGTTTATTTTTATATAATTTTACAACTTTACTGCTACTTCACTGCCTTTTGGAATTAAGCACGACTGCTACGCTAGATGTCCTGGGTTCGATTACCAAGTGCAAAGTCTTATTGAGTTTTTCTATTTAAGTAATTCTCAATACTAGCTCAGAGGAATTGTGCCCAGTTAATGGCAATAGACACGACCCTTATTACATGGAACATAAACATATCGGCAAACTGTTTGTTACATTAGTACACCTCTACCTAACCCTTTGAGGAATACTGGCATGATGGTAAATGTTGCATGTTTTTGTATATTTCATACAAACCAATAAAGATAATTATCAAGAATCTTATAAAATAGAAAGAGAATCCAACCTGTCGGGATCCCAGTGTAAGAAAATGTCTAGTAATACAAGCCGTGTCCACAGTGCGTAGTACTGAACTGTCGGTACCTACTCTGTTCTCTGTTAGGTGGCTTGGTCCAGCCACACAACTCAAGTCAAGCCTCTTAGCTATTGGACCACTAGCCGTCACAACTACAACATAGTACGCTGAAATCACATACCACATATTGACTACCTCATGTCCCAAGACAATAGTTTAATAATTAATGGGCAGCATCAATTTTAATAATTGTTCAAATTACTTACTAATTTTTAAGTACATTCCAGTTATAACTGAAACTATCTAAGCTAAGCATGTCACAGTAATACAAA
The DNA here is from genome assembly GCA_964056405.1 of Acronicta alni. Lineage (NCBI taxonomy): Eukaryota > Metazoa > Arthropoda > Insecta > Lepidoptera > Noctuidae > Acronicta > Acronicta alni. The sequence continues at coordinate 5,280,775 of OZ043918.1, read as the reverse complement.
TATAAAAGAAAGCATCAAAATATTACAAAAGACTTGTTAAAAACAACTTTTAACTTAAGTTAGGTACAATACAATAAAAATCCAAACCTGCAACTCTCAAACTAAACGAACACGATGTCATCGTGACGAAACAAATGAAATCACAACACTTACAATGCCGTCGCACTGCCAAGTAATGTAATCTACTCATAAAGCTGGCATTAATCCTTCCACTCGGCAGTACTGGCGCGTCATCAACGGTAGTCGAAATTTTAATCACCTCCAGCCCCCTTCACCCCCGCCGTCGCCCTGGGGCTGCGGACGGCCGCTCCTTACACGATATTCCCATTACTTAGTCCAGGGCGATAATAAAATTTAATATAATGCCGCGAGGAGGCGGATGCGACCACAATGAACGCAAGCCGAGTTTCAGCTACGGACGGATGTAGAAAGTGGCGAATTTAAGAGGTTGATTTTCCATCAGATGCAGTTTGATTCAATAGCATTAGTTTACTGAGTTGAATCATAAAAGCTTAAAATTTAATTTTTAAAGCTTAAAAACACTGCGGTGCAATGTATTGCAAGTCAAATTGGACTACGGATTTGTACGGTCTAAGCAAATTCTACAAGAACTTAAAAAAACACCCAAATAAATTGTCTCAAATGTATTTAGTTGCAATACCAGTTCGAAATTAGGAAATGAAGTAATTAAGACCAAATGCTCGCTCAATACCAAACACTAAAAGACTATAAATCAACACATAAATTTCTCAATATTTTAAAACCAAGAAATACTTCGGAAAGCAATAAAATGAAGCGCATGCCGCGGCCTGTGCGAAACGCTGCGGGCTTCGGAGGGTTGCACCCGTTGTAACCCGTGGTACTCACTATACCCGCGTCCACGTAAGAATAAAGGGGTTGGTTCGGGGTAAAATTGAGAAATGGACCGGCTAACGTTGTTACCCCGCCAGCAGTAGCGGGTTGAATGAAGAATGTATTGTTTTTGTTGTAAGTGTTAAGAATACTGTTATTACTTTAGCGAAGGAAAAATACGACTGGCAGAATTCGAAACTGCGTCTTCTGGTATACCAGACGCTATGACCACCAGGTCGAAATTTGCCTTCACATTCTGAATTTAAGTCTTTTTGGTCTTACAGTCGGGGGCCATAAGCCCAGTAGCAGTGCGAGAAGAATAAATGATAGAACTGGAATGAAAGAAGAATAGATTATTAAGGTCTCCGATAGCTAAGTCGGAGGAGCTAGTATAAAAAAAAAAAAAAAAAAAAAAAAAAAAAAAAAAAAAGGCCAGTAGCACGTCAACGATCAAATTCGCTCGCACAGTACCGGTCAAACAGTATAATAATATAACTACGAGAAGGTGATAGACTGCGGTTTGTCACTAAGGCAAATGATCATTATATCGCACTCTTTCTGTCTAGATAATGATGAAAGAGTGCGATATACGAGATCGCATGCAAAATTTTTGTTATAGAAAAAGGTCGTAAGTGCGACTTGTTTTGATGCGATAGATTTGTGAAACTGCTACTGGACTTGCCTAATCAAAGGAGGCAGGTTCGAATCCAGCCCGCAATCGAGTTTTTCCTTGGCTAAGATAACTTTAAAATCTTAGCATGGAAAAAACAAAAACATAATACTGTTGTTGGTTGTAGGTTCGGCAGGATTTGAATCAAACGTGCCAAGACAATGATCACATAAAATTTTAGACACAAAATAATTCTAATAAACAATCTTTTTTTTTCTATACCCAATAATTAGCTGTATAGTTAACCACCGCAAACACTTACTCGTATCTTACCAACCTATCAAAGTTAAGAAAACTTAATTCCGGCTCTTAAATTATACTTAATCTATAACCAAACAGGGTGTATCACCAACTTTGTTAAAACAGATCAACAAACACAAATATTTATTCCTTTCAACCAATCTTACAGCTCTCAAACGTTCTAACCAAAGAAAGCTAACACAACAAACTCATTGAAGTATGAAAAACCAATTAAAATATTTCCTGTTTAAGTTGAAAATCAGCCAAGAAGCACGGAAGCGAGCCATTAATTGCCGACACCAAAGCAAAAGGTTGGGCGCCACTACCCGTGCTCGGTTCACTTTAAAAAACTTGCAGCTAAGGATGCAGTAAACTCATTAACGTGAGTGTGGGCACTTATTAGACAAGGTGTAGTACCCCTGAGTGAAGTAAGAGATACACACGGGGTTGGAGGAACGCGAGCGCAAGGCAAGCTGCAAAGGAAGTTTTACTATTTAACAACACGGCTTCATCAAAATATTCTTTTCCAAATTGGTGTTTTGTGTAAGCAATGTGGATAGAATTATCTTTTTATATATTTTTGGCATTTTCCATGCTAAGATTTTAAAGTTATTTAGAAAAGGAAAAATACGACCGCGGGCAGGATTCGAACCTGCGTCTTCTGGTACGGTACACCAGACGCTATGACCACTAAGCCACCGCGATACCTACCCATCATGTCGAATTTTTCCTTCACATATTGAATTTACGTCTTTATGGTGACGTCAGTAACACCTATTGAAATGCAAGTTTTTGCTTTTCAACCGACACAACTTACTTTACAGTTAGTTCAATGCCGAACGATGCCACCTTACCTTCTAACTATCTTTTTGTATATTTTTGGCATTTTCCATGCTAAGATTTTAAAGTTATTTAGAAAAGGAAAAATACGACCGCGGGCAGGATTCGAACCTGCGTCTTCTGGTTCGAATCTTAGCATGGAAAATGCCAAAAATATACAAAAAGATAGTTAGAAGGTAAGGTGGTAGTAGCAGTGATAACATAGTGCTATGACCATTGGACCAAGTCAAAGGTCTCGATTTCGAACCCAAGGCACGCACTTCTGATTTTTGGACTTTATATGCGTATTAATAATTATTTTTCCCGACGGTATGTGAAGCCTGCCAACCCTCACTAAGCCAGCGTAATAGACTTTAGCATAATCCCTCTCAATCTGAGAGGAAACCAGTGCCCAGTAGTGGTATAGGTTAAAGTATAGTTCTAACAAATAACAAAGTTAATTTTGCTCACCGACTAGCAAATTATATAGAGCTTCTTTAGATTTAAAATATAAGTTATGGTAAAAATAACTTCTCAAAATCACTATATAAACAGAAGTTTCTAGCAAAAAAGTTTTGCAATGTTTGTAACCCTGTGTCCCCAACGTGAAACCATACAAGGTTTAAGAATTCGTTTCTCGCAAGTTGCCTCAAGCTAATACAGTCTGGTAACACTAACTTACATGAGAGTAATGAGACTGCTTTTTAAAATCAACACTAGCGACGCGCGGCGCTAACTTGGTAAAGGAAATTTTAGCCCAATGTTTCCACTAAGTACTAAGTAACATGTTTAGTTGATGGGTTAATTTATTAAAAGGAATATGAATAGGAAACTATAACATTATTATCATTCTCATATTTTATTACACTAACGAGAAGTAGAAATTGTATTAGCTAGAGAAATTTAATTACATTTTCGAACCGTAGCGTAAACGAATAGAAATATTAGGTCTCCATATCTTACATTCTCATAATACTACATACCTACACATATAATACATACATACACTCACGCCTTTTTCTCATAGGGGTAGGCAGAAACTAAAGAACGCCACTTGCTACGATTCTTGCATACTTCTTTCGCTTCGACCACATTCATACATCTTGTCATACATACACGCCGGTTGCGAGTACTACGCACCTGACCTTTATGAAGAACCTCACCAATAAGGTCGGTATAAGTTTTTCTAGGGCGTCCCCTCTCGTCGGTTCCACTGACATTCGCCATATAAATCCTTTTTGTTAGTCGCCTTTCATCCATTTTCTCGACATGCCCAAACCATCACACATATAATATATACTATCACGCCTGTATACATCGAAAGGTTAGGCTAAGAAGTACTAATGTACACCCAATAACACAGCTCGACCTATATATTGATACCAGGACCTCTTGTGTAGTAGTCGCGTTAACGACCACTGGTACTACTATTAAGATTCAATTGGCTTTCACCTTTTTTTTTGGTCGGAGAAAATGCCTGTGCGCATACGACACGGTGAGGTTATTTGGGGCTCGCACCCACTAAAAACTGTTTGTGCCTGTCTGTCCGGTTACATATTGACGCCACGAGAACTGCTACGTACTATTACTTTCGCGACTATTCCAGCGCTAACCCTGCACATAAGCAAGGGAGCTTATGTGCAGGGTTACCGCTGGAAGGGTTCTTATGGTTATCTTTTTTAATCTAACCTAACCTTACCTCTTTTGACTAAGACATCAAGGAGCCTAACATGGGTTTCGCGACATGACGTTCTTGACACATCATCTTACCTCCAGTCATTATTTCATATTAAGCGAGGACAAAATTATATCGCGGTGCAGATGTTGTACTATCAACCCTCTATGTAATTGTGGGCTATGAGAGACCGCATAGCCCACAATTACTTTCTTAACATCATCAAGATGTATACTGTCCCACTGCTGGGCACGGGTCTCCTCTCATATTGAGGGGGATTAGGCTATAGTCCACCACGCTGGCCTAGTCCGGGTTGGCAGACTTCACACACCGTCGAGAAAAATCTCTAAGGTATGCAGGTTTCCTCACGATGTTTTCCTTCACCGTTTAAGCGAGTGATAATTAATTATTAATACGCACATGAATTCGAAAAGTCAGAGGTGCGTGCCTTGGGTTCGAACTCGAGACCTTCGACTTGGCAGTCCAATGGTCATACCGCTAGGCTATCACTGCTTACTTAACGCATCATCGTAATTCCTTTCTACCCAACCAACAACTTACGAAACACGTAGCCAGCAGCTGCATCTAAGTCAGACTTATAAATTATAATACAACATATCAGAGTAGTTCACATTTGGTTTCTTAGCTTGCTCGTAAATCACCGGAGGGCTGCTCATCCGGTAATTAACCCTATGACTCGGGGTTTTAGTGCTGAGCTGTGGGGCACGTCACTCGCTCTCGACTCTCGTGTGAAGTGATTATTGTTATAATGTAGACTGCAAGATGCATATTTTCCGAAGTAGGTTTTGTTAAATAACATTTCTACGTCTTCCTTAATAAAAAAGCTTGTAAAAATAGGACTTCAAATGTTGATTCCTTAAAAATAATGATTGGATCACTGAACACTGTGTACCACGATATGGACTATCATTATAATTATAGATATCTTCTTCTTGTCTATAAAAAGTAAGCGAGAAACAGTAATTAGTAATGAGACGTCGTTGGCTTTCTCAACATCTTCAATTTAGAAAGTTTTAAATGGTAACCGTTTAGATTCAATACATTTCCTCATTCTAAGTATATTTTATTTTTGAGTGTTTAAATTTAAACCCATATTTTTTATATGAATCAATACTACATACAGTTACATGAAAGCCTCAGTATCATGCTAACACACAATAAATCACAAAACTCCTGAACTTTTTTTTACATACAACACTGTTTAATACAACCTTTTTTTACATACAACACTGTTTAATAGCATCTGATTGAAAATTCTCAACCACATTAATTACCTCCAGACGTTCATATTACATTGTAGATGACAGCAAGACCATCTAACTGCAGACGGCTAATAAACCAAGCCAGTGCATGAATAAAATTATAATGAATTTCAACGGTACATTATCTTACAGTTTATCAAATGTGGCGTCGTATGCATTAGATGCTGTTGCACCGGAATTGAAGACCGTGGGTTTGTCTGGTTCATTGCTAGTGTATTTTATTGCCCTTGGATATGGAAAATTTGAGTTGACATAAATTCATTATATTTTCAACAAATGTAATACTGGAATGGAATGGCTGGATGAAAGTCACAATTGATGACTAAGATTTTATTTTGATGTTAGTAAGTAACCCATGAAATTAGATTTTTTTATTTAAACATGTCCAGTAATTTCACTGCCTACATTTTATTATTAAAATTTCTAATACAACGATCCAGAAAGATATTTAAAGCAAAATAATACAACAATTAGACGTGTGAACACGCACGAACGCGTACGCACACACACAACATACAACACAAATGCAAACAGGTACACGCAAATACAAAAAAAGTCCATCTTAATAAAATTGCTAAGATCATTTATTTTTGGTTCTGTTACAAATTAACAATTGTTTATACCTGTTTATTTTAATTTTAGTTCACTGTGTTCAACTCGCATAATACTCTCTTTGATTTTTTCTACGTGACTACCGAGTTCGAGCGATGGGGTCTCCAGCGTTAGTGCTGAGCTTTCCCCCAATTGCCAAAATAACACTTGTATTTTGTTTTAGATTTAATGTTTTTTTTTAACCTATTTCTGGCAATAAATCATTTATTTTTTACATTGCCCTTCAAACTGGAATACAATTATGCTAGCACATAAAAATAGTGCTAAGCTAACTTAGCTAACCTAAATAGCTTAGCTTAATTGTAAAATAATGTAGAAGTTCTTGAAGAAGATATTGTCTGTATACAGGTTTGTGTCTAGCTGCGGCAAAATGAGTTTAGTTCTGGTGAATAGGATGTTTAGGAATACTTGAATACAGTAAACGCTAAAACAAACAATAAGATCGTAATATGCACACTTGGCAAATTGGCGAAAACTTAATTTGCAAACAGACTCAATGCTCAAAACTAAAATCAAGAAATAGGTTTCTAGTACCGTGGTAACATAAAGTACTACAATCGAAAATAAATGATTTGACAAACGTGAATGATTCGTGAAATATATATCTAGGTTCTGTATAAGCTGCAGACTTCACTTTGAGTGCTACCACCGTTTTCAATTCAATTCAATTCAAAGAAAAGTTGGTACACTGTAACTGTTGATGTTACAATATGACAGTAATTTTTGTTCTACAACTTGACATTACCTGACGTAATGTTGACATGCAAATTTTTATAAGAATGTGACATCACTTTAGTTCTATTATATCTCATTGTATCTGTCCTCAGGCATTATCATATTGAGTACATTATACTATATTAGTTCGTTTTGCTCCGTGGTCCGAATCGACCCATTCCAAAAGATACGGACCGCTTCAACCACTACAGTGCGAATGGTCCCATTCAAAAACAGTACTTGGGCGATTCGCACCGCGGTTCGAATCGCTCGTGGTGCGAAACGCCTAAAGACCTAACTAAATCGAACCGACCGAACTAAGTAATATGCTAAATAGCATATTACTTAGCTATTCACACGTTACAATATAAAGAAATGGTTAATTTTTGCCAAATTGTGTATTGTGTTCCAGTTTTAAAGGCAAGGTAGCCTATGAAATTTCTGAGCATATGAGACGTAACAACTGAGGTCGCAAGATAACAACACGCTAGTAACACTACTGTGTTGCTGGCGTCTATAGGCTACGGCTGTTGCTTACCATCTTACCTTAACCTTGTTTTTCATATAACAATAAAAAAAATCATTAAAAATATTACTTTCTTTCTTTTCTGGAGCTAACTAATAAGAAATATGGGATCGACTTGACAGATAAGTCAATCCCATATTTCTTATTAGTTAGTTAGTTAGATACTTAAATCTATTGGACCTTGTCTAAAAATAAATAATTTTTATTTTATTTTTATTATGGTCTGTCAACGGCACAGTAGCATCTCTAATAGAGCTCTGAAGAAACGCAAACACCTCTCTACTCCGGCTAATCGCTTAATCAAAATTTATTCCGCACTTTGATTTTAAATTTGGAACGCAACATTTATTACTGGGCCCCTCGAAGCAACCCTTCGCGGGCCGCTTCATTATCGCGGATTAAGGCTGCGGAATATTTTATCGATCGCATCGACGCCAGCAGTATTCATTTTCAATTAAGCGCCAAGTATTTTATTAAGTTTGAGCGCAGAATTGATGAGTTTCGTGAACTAATATTTACAATGGGTGGCGTGCGTGGTGTGGCGCTGCTCTACCTGAGCTTGCGGTCTCTCATATTATATGGCTTGTGTATATCAGATGTATAGTACTGTTACCAGTCTAGACTTAATCTGAAACATATTACCGGTAAGTGTCGAGAACAATTAAAATGTTTTGATGGTTATAATTTTCAAAGGAAAATCAAAGATTCCCAGAATCAAAATTCGAAGGATTTCTGAGAAAACTATACAATCTTATATCAAACATATTATATTACGATTTCGTAAAAGTAAAAACCAGTATAACCACACATACTGGCATGTAATTATAAAAATAATCACAACATCACAGATAAAGACGACGGTTCCAGCAAGACAATACAATATTGTTCATGCAAATCGATATTCAATTTAAACGGAGCGATTCCTCAAAACAACTCGCAGATAAATTAGATGTTCTTTCACAAAGCATTGTTCGTACGTTGAATGCGAGAGGTGACTTCAATTTCCTGGCTGCAACGGTGCTTCCGCGGCCCGGCGTCGTACGCGGAACTTTTGAAGGCATCGTCATGGAATCCGATGCACCTATGCGCCTGTGTGCTTACACGCCCGTAAGCAAATAGGCTATCGCTTTGTGGGGGCGCAGACGGGCGTTTGAATACTGTTGTGATGTTCTTGTTTTTGTTCGGTTCTTAATAGGACTAATATCTAAAAGAATACTTTGCTTAGAAACGCATTAACTTTTGCTGGTGAGGGTAAAGTTACGGTCATTCTCAACACAAATCAGTGAGTAGACTTGCTTATTGATAGAATTTTGACATAAGGCCCATCAATTATACTGTTAAAATTCTATGTCCATTAAACAAATCTACCGACTGTCTTTTTATTGGGACAGACCGTTAAAGATGTGACATTTCCGACACTCAATATAGTGAAACGTAAGTACAATCTAAATTCCTTCCTCCAAGCCTTTTCCCAACTATATTGGGGTTGGCTTTCAGTCTAACCAGATGCGTCGTTACACGTAACGACTGCCATCAGACCTTCGCAACCCAGTTTCTGGGTAAAACCGATTTCTTGTGGATAGGCTTTTTGGGCTTCTGAATCAATCAGATCACAGATTAACCACGACTAGCGCAGTTGACCAGATTGTTTGATAAGCTTAGTTATTACTTAGCTTCGAGCCCCTAAAGCGTACGTCCTTACCAAAACTATCAAATATGACACAATCTTGAAACCAATGCTTAAAACTATAATTATGATAGACAAAGTTTTAAAAAAAGTTTACAGTAGATTTAGGTTTAAATTTATTTATTTAATACTTTATAAAAAGTATTATTTTAATTTTGCCGCCCGTCTACACAACCCAACCGTGTGTGAATAACAAGAAGAGCTTTGAGTGTACCGCGAGCGGCGTTAGTGGTTGCATCTAATGCAATATCCGCCTGCAGGTGTACACGATAATGCATCCGCATCATTGCATCCTGCTGTTACTAAAGTTAACGCTTTATCATTTTGTTATAAAAGGAAAAGGTGTGGCTCTAATGGCATGTGTTGTAAATCTCGTCAAGCGTTCGATACATATTTACTAACTTTGTTTTAGTTGTTAAGACAAATATGGGTGGGAATCGTGTGTTTTCGCTTTATATACTGACATATAGGCTACGAAATGTAGTTAATCCAAAGCATTTTACTATTTATGCTATATATTGGATAAATGAGATTGATTTTTTTAAGGTGTCCCTAAAGGTTCTACTTTTGGTCCAGTTTTGTCAAAATATTTTTTTAATAAATTTGGATAAATGAAAGAATGTTATGTAGGGATGGGAATGTAATTGGTTTTAAATAGCAATAATATCTACTTCATTCTAACTTGCTAGTTTCATTATGAAAACATCTTGTTATTGGTACATCTCCAAAATGCAAGTATCATGTTACTTGCATTCGTTTACAGATGTATCGTGATATCACATTCGTCTGGCAAAGACGCGAAGCCTCGCTTTATATATAACTTTCGCGTACAAGATTATTTCTGCTCTATCTGTGTGTATACGTTAATTATTAAGAATATATTTAATATCGAAACTATTCAAGTTTTCAACATAGACTTCCGTAACGGTGATAGGTTTTATTATAATAATAATAATCTTTATTTCGGAAAAACAAATTATCCATAATATGTTGTTAGTAGAAAAAACTTATTACCTAGTGTTAGTACCAATTACCCTCTGAATAAAAAAAATAATTAACGGAGAGTGTAAGCTCTCAGCCACGGTTTTCAGGATGCTGTTCTGACTGTTTCTCACTCGTCTTAGCAGCAACGCATTATGAAGTGTTATTATTATTTTGTATTCTTAGATATTTTTATGTAAGATTTTTCTCTTTTATAAAGACATGTGATAATTACGTATCATCAGCTCATTAAACTGTTTATTTCTAAGAATAATGTCAACCTCCACTTCATTTGGGAAGACCTGACAAATATGACCCGCTGGTTGTAGCAAGGGCTTAGATCTACACCACCATGTGTGAATAAAAGCATAAAAATTGTACATGCAGCTATTAGTCATACGAAAACGCTTCAACTCAACTCGACGGGGCTTAGCGGGGCTCATTGTCGGCGCAATAGCGTCCGCCTTCGCGAAACGAAAACTTTTCGAAATGCCCCGTCGGTCGAGCCTTTATTAAAACCTACCGAGCATATTGCATAACTGACGGCAATAAGTAAGGCGACCGCCTCTCCTCGCCGCAACGGATTCAATATTCAGAGCGAGTTGGAAAGTTTTATTATTGCGGCGTAAATATAATGAGTGCAGGTGAGTCAGTTTTGTCTGCTGGGATTTACGGGCGGCCATTATTCCCGAGCCGGCAAGACAGCGCATGCTGAAATTAACTTACGCCGCGAGTACTCACTTAAATCAGTTGCTAGTTTTAACATTGACTGAGAAGCCTTTCAAGACGCTTTGAAGCCACTCCGGCAAATAAAATCTATTCTATAAACTTACGTGCTTAAAGCATTTACTTAACAGCACTGTCTACTTCGAAAACTTCAATGTTAGTAGTAACTAATTCACACCTGTGATAGTCGTCTATAATTAAAATAGAATCTATTAATAAGCCTGACCAGCATTCCAGCAAAAACTAAATCATGGTTAAATGTAGTTTTTATCATGTTAAAATTTGTCTATGTAAGTGCACCACGGGAGTAGCCATACATCATCATTCAATCCGAACTAAGCTTTTGCTCTGGATCCGAAGATGGAATGGAACCATGTAGGAACAAAAAGAACAGCTGTATGACGTTAGTGCGAGTGTGAAAGAGATAGAGATGGTTTTGTTAATGCGGATAATGTGTGCTGGCCACCGCAAATAGCGCAATCGCATGTCTTTTTGTGCGTTATTATACGGAGAACTATTCTACATATCTAAGTTTTATACGGTTTAGATCATTTGTGGCCTGTTTTTATGACACATCACATGACGTCCCTCATGAACAGATTATATTCTTATTATACTTTCGTAGTTGATATTATACTTTCTTCTTAACCATAAAATATCACCTTTCGTACGCACCTTTTTTCTTTTGGTTTTATTTTACCTTAATAATCATTTACAATGGTTGTTATGACCTTGTGACTAAAATGTTCTTCATACAGACTTTTATTTCCTATGTTTATACCACTACAAAGACAAACTGTAACTATACTTATCAGCATTGATTAGTATTATTAAACATAATAATGGCATGATGAGCTAAACTCGTTCAAAGAAGAGCGGTCCTTGATAATAACACACAGAGAGAAGTTGAAGAAAAGGTAGTAGGCCTTTGCCCTGCACTAGGACACTACAAACATTATAATCCCTACTTATTCTGATAAATTCGAAAGTAACTCTATCTGAATGTCTGTCTGATATGCTTTCACGCCTAAAACGCTGAACCGATTTTGATGACATTTAGTACAAAGATAAATTAGACCTTGGAGAAGGACAAAGGCTACCTTTTGTCTCAAAAAATCCTTTGAGATGCGAGGGAAACCGCAGGGAAAAACTAGTAGTAATAATAAAATTGAACATATATCTTTAATCACTCTCTCTCTCTTATCTCTACACCCAAATCTTCTACAAGCAGTAAAAATAGCTCCAAATAATCCTTTTTCCTATAGTTATTCAAAATACCTTTTACCTCCAAGCTTCCAATATATAACACCTGGTCTAAACAAGGTAATCCCATCTAATGTGTTTACCTTGTCTACAGGCCAATTACCCACCACAAAACCATGTCGTCCTCTAGCTAATGACTTCATTAAATTATATAACGAGGTTATAATAAAATTACAAGCGGCATGTGTGGCGTTCTGTGGGTTACCTTCGTCATCTCGTGGCGTGTCTTATGTAGGAACGTATGGGTAAAAAACCACTGCTTTTCATTATATTTGCTACATCATTAGGTTGGGTAAATTAAATGTCTTGCTGTCGTCACTACTGAATAAAAATTAATTGGAAAATAATTATTTTCCAATTAATTAATTTATTTTTATTTTTATTTAAATAAACATAAATTAAAGTGGCTACAATTGTAGCCACTTTAATTTATGTTTATTTAATTTTTGATTAAGAGAAATACGTTACGTAGATCTACATATTTTACAAAATGTTACGTGTTAACCTCCAAACCAACCTATCACATCTTCATTTTTCGTTCAACACTTAAAATCAGTTATGTAATCCTAATTACATTCTTCCGCTTCTTTAAATAAATCTCTCGTTTTGTCTTGTGCACTTTGTTTTGTCTCGTTTTGTATTGTACACTAGATCAGATTAATAGCCATTCCTCTTAGTTTAAGAAGAAACTCGTTGCCAGTGTGGAAAATACTCATAATTGGGTTGATGATGATAATGATCACATAGATAACAAAGATACTTTACCAACATATCTTTAGAGTTACTTCTACCCATCACCATATTATAACGAAACAACAGAAAGTTCATCTCCTCCCCTGCATCCGACACCGAACAATATTTAATGCAGATCTGCGTCACATAAATCATGGTAGGCCCGAGGTGCGCATATTTCATACTTAATTCTTTCCAACACTGCTTTCTGCTTAGTTTACGAGCCGTCAGTCTTTAGCGGTGTTCTATGCACCTGTACTTCTGTTTTTGTATATTTACGACACAGGTGGGAAAAATAGAAAGAATATTAAAACCAATCAACGTGTCTTTGATTCTTCATGAATGTAAAGATGATAGATGAAGAGAAGAGTAAATTAATATAAATAAGAATCGATTAATACCAATAGTTTCGTCATCATTGGTGAACTTGTGGTAATGAACTTTACTTCTGCTCCTGATCAAAGATCTTATTCAATTTTTTTATCAATAATGCAGTTATTTATAGAATTGTCATAACAAGTAAGTGGTCTTGTAGGTTTTTTGAAGTTATTATAATTTTAATGGGTATTTTCTAAAATTGAAAAATGTAAACAATCAATCAATCTAAATAAGAATCTCTGGATAAAAATAGCTGAAGATCTGTCTCTGTGGCGTTCACTAAAAAAGTTCTACGTCCAGCAGTGAACAAAAATACGGGCTGATAATGTTATAATATCTTAGCACAATCTGAACATTCATATTATGTTGTATTAGTATTCAGTACTCGGCTATAAATCAGTGTGTGAAAATCTCAGCTGTGCGGTCTCCCTCGGCGGCCATATATCGCGGTACAAGACGCCGTCCGCTGAGAAACGCACTTTTGCACCAGCACGGATTCGCCAGACGCTAGACGTGAAACAATAGGGATTAGGGAGATTATATATGGTTTTGATTTGTTACAAATGTAAAACACAATATTGAATATACGATCTTTGACAAATAAAATCAAAATACTGTTAATGACTATTAAAGTAGGTACTTTTGAAATTCATAATGCCGCATGAAATTGTAATAGTACCAGTACCATCATCTACAAACCTCTGTGGGTGTACGAACCGCGCCCAGCAGTGGGACAATCGATTGTTTTATGATGAACCTAAATATTCTTAGTCATTATCTCATGCACCTAGACTCGACATTTCATAAGTTCTATTTTGATTTGATTTGATATTCGATCTTATTGTCCATCTAGCGAATGCGAATCTAATATATTTTTAATAATAATAATAACAAATTTGTTGTGCTTAAACTGTCTTAAGTTAGTCTTTGTAGTCTCCTTTTAAGCAATTGACGACTGTGTTAAGGGAGTCCGCTCTTCCATAGTATATCTTAAAATTTAGGTTAGTGTAGGTTCACAAACCACATAAATTAGGTTAAAGTACAAATTAAATGACATTTGATTCCACATAATGACCCATTCATCATTTTGACACTCCTATGTTTCATGTGAGTCAGGTCACTAACGACAACTTCATTTCAAGCCTGTTGCGAATCTTAATCTACAAAATGATATCAAAATATTTTTCCTTCAACTTTCGCGACGTGATTAGGTCAGACAAAGAGAAAAGGCGAGGACGCTAGTATAGTAACTTAGTGGTAATCACATATGCTGCCAAATATATGCAACGATACACACTCGTGTGTAATTAAAGCCAGTCCTTCACTCTTCAAAAGCCCAAACTGGCGAATGAGTTATCACCAAATTGTGTATAGGTGGCGTCCCATGTAAATGATGGGCCATCACAATGAACTCGGAACAAGTTCCGTAGGCTCTTTGATTTTCAAATTCACACCCCGTTTTACGCTCACTAATTTTCTTGTCCGGACACAATTTCGGCGGCCGTGGACCCCTTCACAATAATAATTCGGACGGGAAACTATTATAGTCGATCCTCTCTAGCCAGTAATTAATTTCGCCATAAACTGGCTCAATTGAAGCGTAAAGATTTCGTGTAGGCTGACTCGGCGGAGTTTTGCGAATGATAATTAATTTTCAGTCGACTCTCTCTCTTGTATTTTTACAAAGTTCTCTTGAATAAACTAAACGTTTAGAGTTTTTGGTCGGCCATGCTTTTGACCTGTTAAATGTTAATTAGTATGGTTTTGTACAGAACTGATTCAAATTCATATTTTAGTTTGGCATTGTTTGTAATGTATATTGCTCAAAAATAAATCTTAAATCAATTTTGTACATTATCACTGACCAATCTGAACTGAACAGTCACATATTATAGGATTAACAACAATTTCCAAAAATATTTGACACTACAAAATAAAGTAAATTCTAGTGTAGGTACACACACAGAAATTCATAACAAAGTGAGTGTTACCTTTACGACGCCATATGCAATAAGACACATCACTATACGGAGAACTTTCCAGAACAAAGCCACAACTTGCGTCCTCCACTTATATCGTACAAGTACCTATTCCTGCATTGTCGAATTCACTTATACGTCAACAACACACAGTTTGTTAGTGCGACAAGCACTTAGAAAAGTATCATGACCATTTAACAATGAGCATTGGATGAACATAAGTACTTACTTTGCGTGGTGACCATGCACATATCTGAACAAATAATGATGGTAAATGCTGGACCATTCCTGACATTTGGGTTCTTCTTGGATTGCATCGGCATTGTTCAATAGACGTTACAGTATGTTTATTGCAGTATGCGTATTTTAATAAGTCAAACCTTTGGAACCGCGCTTGTTCTGCATTTATATCTTCTGTGTTGCTTTTTAGTACACAAGCTCGACGTCTATAATTTTTTGTAAATGTTTTGCATCACTTATTTTTTAGTGTTACTAGATAACAAACAAACATAGGTCACCTGATAATAAGCGGTTGCCCGTAGCCAGCAACACCAGTAATATCACTAGTGCGCTGTTATCTTGAGTGTTAGGTCTCATATACCAAGTTAATTCACTGGCTACATTAGTATTGCGGTGGTGTGTACCCAGACAAACACCAACAGCTCCTCTGTTCACCACTTTCACCTTATATGGAAAGTAGTTATTGATCCTTTTCTCTATTCCAACAAGCTCGCTAACTTGCTGGTGATTTTTATGGGCAGTCTGTGCCACAACTTAGCATGCAACATTATTGGCTCGCGGGCAGTGTCTAGCCAGTTGAGTCTAGCACATTCTCACCTGGGGCTGACTTGCTAAGACTTCGCAACTCTGACGGCTAGTCCTGCATTACTTACGTCACAATCGAACGCTTTGGTATGGGATATGTCAATAAGCCTCGTTAAGTGGTGAATGGAGACAGTGTTTGTGTGTGTGTGTGTATGTGTTATCGAACTAAATTGTTGTAAGAAGACACGTAGAGGATTTGGTATTATTATAAATGAGGAGAAGATTTTGATCGACTTTTATTCTCCCTCTTTTGAAAAGGAATTGGTTCTCTTTACAAGGTAAAATTAATCACCAAATGAATCTTGGACCACCTATTGACCGGTCAAAGTGGTAACAATCACAATGGATAATATGCAAAATTAAAAATGACTGTTTTTGTTTTTACTTTACTTATTTGTAGAAAACAAAAAAGGTTGCTATCAATTCCCTTGATGTCATTGATCTTTTCCTTTTCCAATACCGATGGATACAACAACGAAACGTAATATGAGCTTCTTAACATAATATTTTCAGATATCTTCCATGTTTCGTTTTAAACTACACCGTTTCCATTCTTGAAAGACTTCACTAAAACTACAACATTACTTTCCACATAATAAACAGCAGCTTTTCGACACGCCGACATCACTTCAATACTTTACTCATCCTAATTAACACAGCGCCGACACGTAAGAGCCACGTTCACCATAAATATACCAAGAAATCGGGACCATCCCATAAATTCCTCTCGTAAAAGGCTGTGCGATTATGTTGGAGGGTGGTATTAGCAAAGTTTGTCCGATCGTGGGCCCTCCCCACCCCACCCCCCTTATAATACATTTTTCGTTGATGTAACACGATTTCTCGTCGAGTCTCGGTTACGTGATGGATTAAGAAGCGGCTTGCTCTCGCCACCGACGGATTAAGACGAAGCTTCAATATTTAGGGCATCGCTAGCTAATATACAATGTTTGCTTGTCGATAGACTTAACGGAAATGTGATGGGCGAAGGAATCCAAGGGGTCTTTATTTATCTTCATAACTTAACATGTGTAGTCGTGGTGAGGGGATTTTGTTGTGAGAATTATCCCTATTCACATCAGCAACTTCTTGTCAGATTTAGTTTATTTAATGCAACTACTTATCAGCACAGTAAATTTTTCTTTTTCAATAAATAAAGCGCAGCTGCTACACTAAAAGTCCTTGTTTTAATTGCTAGGTCGAGAAAAGTCTTATTGGGTTTTTCTATGAAAATAATGTGATAACCAAGAGCTAAAAGGTCAAGGAAATCATCGTGAGGCATATGCATACTGAAAGATTTTCTCAACAACTTGTCAAGTCTGTTATCCCAGGTACAAGAGAAATTAGATGCTATTATTACAAAAAGCTTGTCACTTTTCGGGCTTCTTAACTACCACTAACGATTGTCATAGGTGTTTGTGTGAAAACCGAGACCAACGGCTTTACGTGCTCTCCGAGGCACGGAGGGATCTCGATGTGTTAAGAATGGTCACCCATCCACAGACTGGCCGTGACTAGCGAAGCTTAACCTTGGAGATCGGTTGATCAGCTTAGTTATTTCTTTATTATGAGCTCCTCTAGAATTCTAGAAATAAATTAGTATAGTTAAGTATTTCAGTAGAAACTTCCATAAAATCGTCTCATTTTACTTAAGGATTTAGAACGACTTTTATACAGTTTACCTCTATTCTATTATCTCGGCGAAATAAACCAAAGGCTTTCTCCTTAAAAACCAGCATTACCTTAAAGCTCTCCTGCCTATTCTTTAGATGTAAGTTGAAGCAATAATAATAAATACATTACGCGCGATCGGCGGTGTTATCCTACCGTAAACAAGGCACCTCTATCGTACGTCGCCTTCAACTCTTTATTGCCTATCTAACTTTGCAGGGTTTTAAGAATACCACCGTCTTTAGTACGCTCCAAATTCGATTACAATACGTGTTATTGGAAACCAATTTGCAAAGGAATATGTTTAGTGGTAATAACTTTTTTTTCTAGATTATTATTCACGTTTTAATTGAATATCACTTTGTGTGAGACAAGATGGCTCAATTTTACATTAAATAAAATCGCAAAAGATTTGTACTTAGATAAATATAATTTATAGAAAGAGCGTTACTCAGAATATTGATGGATGCTAATTACAGCAAATTTTACAAATTTTCGTGACATCGGTCGACGTCTAGAGACGAGTGGCAGCCCCCTAAACGTATAAATACTGAATAAGCAGTAAACTGTATTACTTCGGCGAACCCTTTTCACTTGGCGAATTAGTAAAAAGCTACTGGGGAGTGAAAATTTTAACTTAAATGCGTCCGTAAGCTGCCGTACCTGCGAGTGTGTTTGACAGTCCGAAGTGATTACATTGCATACCCTTCCTTTTGTTTGTTTTGATTTGGCTTAATTTGATTCGTGACATTTTTCACTCTAACCCACCATGGAGCGATTAAAGGCTCTTAATTATTCGCACACGTTAAATGGCAATTAGGGGGAGCGCATTGTTTTCTGTTTTCTTTGCTGCACCGAATTCACTTATCATTCTCAATAAAAACACTCAAGCAAACGAGAATTAGACTACAATGATGTTAATTGTGTGCTTTGTGTAAATGCTCGTTAAGCGGCCCAGTGGCACAACACGCCCGTTCTGCCAGACAAAATTATCACGCGTAATTAAAAATGCCAACATACTCGCAGACGTGCCCGAGGCCTGTCTAATTAGCAAAAAGTTAATAAACAGACGTACGGGCTTGACAGTGACAAGCTCCCGTGAAAATGCCAAGATGAAACACGTTTAATTTGCATACTCGTACGCTGTGAGGAGTTACGAGTATGTAGCCACCACTAAGGCCAAATAGGAAACCCCATTAACCTGCACTTACCTGTAAAAAATCAAATATCACTTTCGTGTTTACTATATACTATTTGGTTTACACTGCAATACATATTAGCTTTAATTTGCCAGCAGGTCAACCTATACAAAACTGACAAATTTTCCCAATTGAATATGAACCTTATCGTTATGTATTAAAGTTGAGAACCTGTCAACGAAATTTGACAGAGCCGGCCTCTGTACATATAAAATTAATGGTAAAACTTACACAACTTATTTATTTTTAGATTGCTTTATATCCCTTGAGAGTAGTTATGAACATCATCATCAGCCTATATTCGTCTACTGCTTGACGTAGACCTTTCCTAGAGAACACAGAGCCCGAATTTTCTTCATCCAGCCACTGTCGGGTCTGCTAGTTATAATTATGTAAAGATATCCATCCTCTAATATCAATTCTTAAAACAAAAGAATTAAAGACTTAATAGGTATCAACTTTTTTTTATCGTACGCAAAATCTGCATTGATCACTACCTGAGAAGGTCGCAGGATATTTCGGACCACATAACCGAAAACCGCACTAGCCTTCTTTAGCCTCTCTCTTCCTATATGTTACGGTCATGGATTTCATGACAAAACATTTCATAATATTAAAATTCTTCAACACATACACATTCAATTCATACTTCTGCTTTCCTTCCTTTACATTATTTCCACTCTGTATACCTTTACACCAGTACCGTCTTTACCATAAGGCCACACGGGGCCCGTGCCCAGGACCCCCCATCACGGGGGCCCCCGAAAGACCATATTTATTTATGTCTTAATGCCATTAGGCATTTTCTACCGGACAACCTTTGATAAAAATCAATAATATTTGATTTGTACCAATTAACTATAAGATCAGCAGAATATTTTTTGTCATTCACTTTTTTTACTTTCCAACAGGGCCCCAAATTCTTTTGTGTCCTAGGGCCCTTATAGCTTAAGACGACCCTGCTTTACATAGTGTGTGCATAGTCCTTAATTTTCACCTGATTCTACACTCACATCTCAAGGTGTCGTAAGCACCATATAAACAGAGCCAAAACTAGGCATAGCTATAAAACTTAAGGGCAATAATGTATTCACCACCACGACCTGAACTCCGTTCATTAGGTTGGCTACCATCCTTTTGTGTGCAAAATAAAGGGTGAACCCACTGGGGTGAACATTTTGATGTCTTACACTCACACATTCAAATTTTACGTTTCCGAATGTCATAATTTGCATGCAATCAAGCGTTACGATATTCTAATGTTATTTTTATAGTCATGTGTAGAATTGGCTTTGTATGCTCCCCACAATCATTCAGCAGGCCTATAGTTTATATGATCAAAGGCAAAGAAATGTTACCTTGTAAGTTGTAACAAACTGTGAAATCACATAAATACCTAAATTCTGGAATATTGAACATTGAACTCATTTCCTAAAAATGGCCACCCTCGTCTTAGTTAGTCATACTCGGAAAGCTTGAAAAACAAACAAACCAATGACCATTTATTACCAAAACAAAATGTAGTTATGATTACAACGAACAGTTGTACTTTCGTTTTTGCAACCCAGCTTACTAAACATTCGTACTACTTCAAAAAGAATACAGCCACATTTCAGCTCAAACTACAATGTTTCAACTCCTACAATGGGTCATTATGGTCATCTCACACTGTGGAAGACGCGCGGCCGACCATCGATCTGTCAAATTAGTTGCTTGAGATCGAGGACGTTCTCAGATGCCGAAGACGGGTAACAAAGCCAATCAGGCACACGTTGCCCTAACGGATAATCTATCATAATGACATCGATTTCCCATCTGTCTCTGGAACGTGACGACACAACTTGGGTGCATCTTGAGGGTACTTCTGAAGTGCTCTCCAGTACATGCGTAAGTGGTTGAGATGTTTGTTTGTATTACAAATAGATTTGGTATGGTTTACAATACCTAGTACACGAACAAATCATATAATTTCCTTGTCCTACAACTTACTTTGTTATATTGCTTTTATATAACTTAGTTTCCTCGTTATTTTACAACTTCATTTATTTCTAAGGTTTGTAAAGTTTAAATAAAAAGTTGAATTGTTTTTTGAAATATCATAATAATTAAGCTAGTTACTAATAAAAACTACTTTGCTTCAAAATGCTTTTCTTCAGTTTTTTTACCAACACACTCCTTTGCAACTTTATTTATTAAAACTACTGAAAGCGGACGGTGATAAAATTACACGTACATTCCATGTCTGTGCCTCACATCACATGTGACGACGCCAACCGGAGGCACGCCCCACTACGTGTCTAATAAGACGCTCTGTGGCCGCTCATTGCGACGCATCAACGCGACGCAAATTAACGCTGCGAGTCGCGCGACCGTGTGGAGGGTGTCTTATAATTGTTATACGGGTGTGCTCATTACCTATATATACTACTGGACTGATTTCGTTTTTCTTTTTCATATTTATAATATTAACTAGTATTATTTGTTTTTCTTTCTTCTTTCTTACCTTTTACTGAAAATAATTGTTATTATGGAGTCACTCAATCATGACAAAAATCTTCTAAAAAAACAATGGACCACTTAGGCAAAAGAGGCGTTGCTATTTTAAGAGCCGACTATCAACCAGGTAAACTAAAGTTTGTCTACTTATTGTATAAAGTTTCAAGGCTTTAGATGGAAGAGATTTGTGCTTTGGTTTTAATTAATGTCCGTAACGATACATAATGTTTGGAGACCTGATTGTTATTTTTAGGATGTTATCTAATATTTTTATAACATTAACTTTTAAAAAAATTACTCAAATCAATTATTTCAATCAAGTATATGTAAAAACTCAAGTGGCAGTGGTGTTCGTCACTTCTATCCGTCAGTTTTATAGTTTCAGTAGTAGGTATTTAGTCTATCAATCTTCCACCCATATACTTGCCAACTGCTGGGCATGGGTCTCCTCTCAGAATGAAAGGGAGATTATATTTCATATATTAATTATCAGAGAATGAGTTTCTTATAGTGTGCGTAATACAGATTAATATAGATATATCCTTCAGACTCTACAGACTTCAAAATATATGAAATTCCTAAATTCGGTGTTGTACGTCTAATTATATAAAACTAGCTTCTGTCCGCGACTTCGTCCGCATGGAAAAGTTACTTTTAATTATCGTTGTAATTTGGCTAATTAACTCAAAATCGTTATCAATATCGCCTATATGTTATTCTGATGTGTAAATAATAATACTGTAAAGTTTCATCAAAATCCGCAGTAGTTTTACCGTGAAAGAGTAACAAACATCCATTCATCCTCACAAACTTTCACATTTATAATATAGCAATGGGATTTCCCGTGGATTACTCTATGTCTACCATAAATATAAAACCTCAAACAAAACCATCTCAAGCCCGCGAGTCCAAGTACTCCACCATCTACTATACAGCCCCTAGGGGGGAGGTGCAGGGGTACGGGGGCTCTTCACTCTTTCTCGTCTCTAATGAAGCGGCCGCGGAGACGTCGAGAACCATAATGGTTTCCTCTCAAGGCCTTTGTCGATTCAACTTTGCAACTCTTGCGCTGAAAATAACTGGAAGTGATAAGGAAACGAACATGAGCCCGAAGATATTTAATGGATTTGTTGAAAGTATTGTGATTTTGTATTGGATAATGATATTTATTATGTAATATGTATATCATTATATATACCTACTTATATATATTAAGTAAAAATGACAATTTATAACTTGAGCAGTATTTTGCCCTCAAATCATTATTTATCCTTATCTCTTCTTATACCTCTTTCCTAATAATGTTATTAATGCAAAAGTAACTATATGTATATATTTGTTACGCTTACACGCCTAAACCAATTTTGATAAAATTCGGTACAGAAATAGATTAGACCTTGGAGAAGGACATAGGCCACCTTTTGTCTCAAAATGGCCCTTTGGGGTGAAACCGAGAGCAAAAGCTAGTAATATAATACATTTGTAACCATAGGTTTGCGACTGATGTACCGAACTATAAGTTATAGGTTCAAGTAATGAACTTATAACTGATACTGATACCTAACCTATAGTGTGATTGAACTGTTCTTACTTTTTTTTCAATAATGGAATTCTATAATATTAGATTGCCTGGTTGACATAATTCTTACTTACTGTTAAAAGGATATTAAATTTCTGAAATTTACGCACATATTTATTAGACACTGAAATAAAACTACTTTTTAAAGAAATTATCGCGTTATATTGATATTATTAATCCCGACGTTTCGGACCCTTTACAGCGTCCACGGAAAAGTTACTGGTACCTAAGTACCTCAGTAATTTTCTTTTTTTTTGTCTAATTTAGTTGCCACTGCTTGGCAAGGGCCCATTTCTTGTTCCAAACCTCTAATTACTAATTTACTTTAATGAAACAACATCATCATCATCATCAACCCATCTACAATCCCACTGCTGGGCACGGGTCTCCTCTCACAGAATGATAGGGATTACGGTATAGTCCACCACGCTAGCATAGTGCGGGTTGACTTCACACGCCGACGAGAAAATCTCTAAGGCATGCAGGTTTCGTCACGATGTTTTCCTTCACCGACGCGAGTGATAATTAATTGTTATTACGCACATGATTTCGAAAAGTCAGAGGTGCGTGCCTTCGGTTCGAACTCGAGACCTTCAACTTTTAATCAAACATAAAAAATCTTAAAATCAAATCTAAGTCACATCCACGCCAATCGACATCCGTCATTATTTATCCCGTAAAACAAACACAAGAACCCATAGTTCTTGAACACTTCTTCAGGTTTCATTTGAACGTATGCAGATACGTTCCCCATGCAAACACAACACTGTTTGCCTCCATCGTAATTAAAGATGCCGCGACGTTCACCACTCCTCAAAAGAAACTCCGTATTTATTAATTTGTTCGTAAATATTTGGTCTTAATAATCAACTTATTGGGTCTTTGAAATTTTGGAAACTGAAATATAGACGGGAAATTTTTGTTTGTTTAGTTGCGTGTTAATGAATTCCACTGTCCTATTTAGATGCTGGCAATTGCATAAATCATGCAATCAGTCTGTAGTCTCTGAAATGGCCGTTTTTCTCTCAGTAAGCTACATTATTATTAGGTAGCTATACGAATGGTTACTAAACATACACAACAAAAATATGGTATTATGTAAATGAAAATGAAAAATGAAAAATATTTATTTTCTAAGAAATAATATAATATAATAAAAATATATGAAATAATATAACAAAAAAGATATGCGATTACGTAAGTAAATCCTTAAAAAAAGTATAACATATAAGTAAAACATAAAAAATGTGCTATTCTTTTAAATGTGTATAATATAACATGTGTAAATGTATGTATGTCTCCGTAAGATCGATTTTTTTAAACCGTGTAACTAATGTTTGACTTTTCAAAAGTACTTATTTCAATGTAACTGCCTCGTCAGTGGTTGCCTCGTAAGTGCCACTGGTATACTAAATGTCTTGGGATCGATTCCCAAGTAGAACATTTTTTTTTTTTATTAAACTTTGGACTTGTTCCCGGTTAATGGTAAAAAGGCTTGCCTCCTATTATATGGGAACACAGCACGATCTAGTCCCAAACTAAGCAAAGCTTATACTATGGATATTAGACAATGGATATAATACTTATATACTTTTTAATGTAAATAAATACTTATAATACCTAAGAAACACCCAGACAAAGAAACACTTGCGTTCGTGGGTTCGATTCCCACAGGAAACAAATAAACATTTGTTTCCTGTGGGAATCGAACCCACGACCACATTATCAGCATGAGCAGCAGACTACAGACGTCGTCGTATTTCGTAATTAAGAAAATAACTAATAATAATATTGGCTGCTTTAGTACTCTGTAGGTTGCAGGCGATGATTGAGCGTAATATCCTGATTTTTACACCCCGATCTTAAAATGTTGCGTTTTTTAAGCCCATTCCTGACTTCGGATTTTTTAAATAGGCTTACCGTTTAAATCATGAAAACTTAAACATACCTCACTGGCATAGAATGTACAACAAAAAAAATCTATCTACAAGATTACAAGATGTGAGGTAAATTGAAAATGTTTTCTTCAAGAGCAACTTTCTCAATAAATCTACAGTAAATGGTACTGTAGAGACCGGAGCAATGAGGTATAACATTGCTATATAAATATTATACAAAACTAGTTTCTTTCAATCTTGACAGTCGACTAATTAATGCTTCGCTCCCAAATAAAATTAAATAAAGTTAAAAGATAAAGTTCTATTATTTTGAACTAGCTTTTGCCCGTGACTTCCCTCACGTTTAATTAGAATCCAACAGTGATGATCTCCTCTTTCTATGGGTCTGAATACAACGGCAAGGTCATGATCGATCTCAAGTTCTATTCAATTAATTGAGATAAGATGTACACCAGTGTTTAAGTTGGAGTCATAATCCTCCAACAGTGAATACAAAATGAAAATCTATTTGGTACTCTTTGCGACAACCTTAACAAACAGACAAATATTGTGTGCGTTTTGTCTACGTATCTAAATAAATTTATTTTCTTTCTTTCTTAAGACCGTTAAAAATCACATTTTCGGGTTCGGGGATGTTTATATACTGTTGTGTTTATGTATCCATTACCTACATTTTTTTAAATAACACAGCTACTTTACGACTTTATAAAAGTATAAAACCAACCTCTACAGTAGTAGGTACTACGCGATAATATGTTATATAGATATTAACTCTTCATGCTACTATTATATCTAGTAATTATTATATTGCAACTCAAGGCAGCCAATCTGTCTGTACCTATCTCTATTGCTGTTATTAAATATCATATCTTAAGGAACCTACTACAAATTTCCATAAACTTTCGTCTCAAACTTCCCGAATGTAATTACTTCAAGCGTCACCTGCGCACGAGGCGTCTCTATGCAAATGTACCGCGGATCGGAAATTTTCTGCACCTTATTATAAGAATGAGAAAGAGCTTTCATTCCAGATAGGTGCGTATCAGATGTACCCTCCCAATTTCCGTACATACTCGTACATTCGCGTTCAAATAACATTCAGGGTGAAAATATTGGGTATAACTAATTTATTTGCTGTTTAAGCTGTGCGCTCTTGGTAAAGCGGCAGCGATTTTAGTATACGAACAATTTAAAATGTACAGAAAATAATGATAGTGATATTTGTCTAACAGATAAAGTCGAGTCAAAATAAATCCAAGAAGTAAAAATAAATTAAATAAGTTGAAATTACACTTCATCATCAACCATCTGTTCTACTGCTAAGTACAACAAGTATAATCTGAGAGTGAGAGTGGAAAGGCTAGATCACCGTTCTGGCTGGCTGCTGATAGACTTTAAACATCACCATGAAGATAATTTTGTGTTTTGAAGAGTCAAGAAAATGGTCAGAATAACTGACGATTTTCTTGACTCTTCAAAACACAAAATTCCCAAAAACGCTCCGCTTATGCAATGTAACAACAAGTTCCTCACTTAGCTAGGGATGTGAAAATGAAGGCATGTGCACAATATATTTTAATAAAGCATTCTCAGGGGACGCGCCCTGTGATACGGATAACGAAGTTGTGAATGCGAATTTTTACTTAACCACGGACCGTTCGTTACGTGAATACCACCTTTATGTTATAAATTTGAATTTCCTAACTTTTTTATTTCTTTATTAGGGGTGCCCGTTGTTGTTATTATAGAATAATTAAGTTTTATATCAATTGATTGATTTGATGAGTCTAGAGATGACTGCCAAAAATCTCGAGTTTAATCCAAAGCAAACACACTCGACGGCGTATAAAGTCTACCAACCTGTATAGGGTCAGTTTGGTGGACTATAGCATAACCCCTCTCATGCTGACTTGTGCCCAGAAGTGGAACAGTAAATTAATGATGAACTTTGTTATCAATAAAGTAAAATTATCATAGTTTGGTTGAAGAAGAATAAATCAAATGTTATTTGATAAGATAGAATAGAATTATTTGAATAAAATAGATAGCCTTATATTTTTTTGTAGGTATAGACAGCCTTCTGCCAGGTGAATTCTTCTCTATCCCTTCACTGTATATTATTATAGTAGGTAATTAAGTAGTATCATAATGTACTAACCAATGATCTTCTATATTTTGTTTTCGTTTATATAAATCCTTTGCCAAAATTATTTCTCTAGAAACTAGGTCAAACAATTTTCGGAGAAACATCTCGCTCAAGTTTTTAAACGTCAACACCTTGGAAAATTAGTTTTTATGTCTCAACAGCGGAAGGCATGTCAGAGGCTCACCTTTTCGTTACCAAAGGAAATATGACGCGTTCCGATGTCGTATCATGCCGCGGGTCGCGAGAACCGCAGATTGGATCGAGTTAATTTCGCTTCACAAACAAATTGACAAAGTTTAGAGCGGGGCATATTTCTTCGCGGCCACCCCCGCCCCCCACCCCGCTGACAGATTCCCGCACAACGGAAATTAAATTTCACATCCGAACAAGAACGGGTGCTCGCCGCGACACGCGTTTGTCGCGAGTCGCGACATGCTGCGGTGACGCGGTGTTGCGGCTCGAATAAAGATTGATTACAAATAAGCGTGTGGCTATTATAAGGCTTAAGTATACCTTCATTATGGTTAGCCCAACATTCGACTACTATTGACTGTACAGATTAGTCGCACGAATGTTGCAATAATTGAATTGATAAAAGAATATGTAAAAACGTTAAGGTTACATAATACGTTAAAGCCGCTGTTCATGTTAGCTAATATGTAATAATTAAATTGTCAATATATTAGCTTAAAATATTGACAACGTTACTTAAAGTACGAACTATGTATGCCGTAGTAATGCCGCACATTAATACTGACACAACAAAACTAATCCGGGCGCGCTCTATCAAAATTGCAATTAAAAGCCCATTTACGGTGTTGGCCTGAGATGGACCTGGGGTCACCTCGAGAAGGACGCACGAATTGCCCATTAGCGGGCGTTTCGGACCTTGTTTACACCGCGCTTGCCCTAATGACGACCTTTGCTCTTCCCTTCGTTAAGGCGAGCGAAAACCTCACACTAAAAGGCACGGGTCCCCGGACTGGACCCTTAGAGACGTGCGAAACAAAAGATAGTAACATGTCCGAGTGTGAGAAGGACAATGGCCGATAGCTTTCGGATTAATGCCCATGTACACGGTTGTTAAAAGGCTAGCCAACTCGCTCGGTGCGCCAGGGTTAACAAGGTTATTACGGGATGATCCCCGGCAACCGCCGCTGTAAAAGTGTTAATTATGTTTTAGAAAATGGTATTATTGTCTCTTGACAGTATTGTGACACTTAGATAGGCAGCGTTATGACAATCAATTTATACTTTTTTATAAAGATACAAAGTTACGACTAAAGTTATGTATTTTTTATTGTTCCTATATAATTGTAAGCTGAAAAAAGGATACTTTTGCGTCACATACACGCTGCTAACCTTTCTTAAATATTTTTTGTTACAATGTGGTTACCAACAAGTATCAAGACGTCCTTCTCCACTCGGTGTCTCCTAAATTATATAGATGATGTCTCCTAAATGATAAATGGTCAGGAGAGAAATTGTCCACCACTAACAACAAGCTGCATAACAGCCATCCGTTCGGCAAATCATCACCATCAACCCACTGTTGGGCACGGGTTTCCTCTCAGAATGTAATGCGGGTTGGCAGACATAACACACCGTTAAGAAAATTATTCAGGTTTGCAGTTTAACCGAGTGATATTTAATTATATTGCTACGCATAATAATTATGATTTCAAAAAGTCAGAGGCCTTGTATTCGTACTCGCGACCTGGCAACATATCACTTAAGCTATCACTGTTTTGGCACGCGTGCTCATCACACGCGTGTCTTCAGCTGATAGGATGCAGGGCAAGGCTTCGTTAAATGATGTGGTCCAGCGAGTGCTGGCCCACAGCCGGCCATGGTTGTGGTGAATTTCACAGATCCCATAGCCATGACTATAAGGCAAGTTAAGGTAAGTGCGGTTTTTAGTCGTTACGAGTCCGACATACCGTGATGACGTCTGTGGTCTAGTGGTTCGACTGCCGGACTGCTGATCAAGGGGTCGTGGCTTCGGTTCCCACAGGACACAAATATTTGTGTGGGTAAAACATGAGTATTTGTGTTTGTCTGGGTATAAGTATTATATCCATTGTCTAGTACCCATAGTACAAGCTCTGCTTAGTTTGGGACTAGATGATGTTGTGTAAAATGTCCCAAAAATATTTATTTATTTATTTATTATTATTTATTATACCCTGCCGCTCCCCCCGGGTGGCGGAGGATCAATGAACATTTTCCGTACTATACAAAAAATCTATCACTGTTTCGCCAAATATAACTAGGTCAGTAGCAGTTGAAGTGTAAGTCACTTGTCAATATCCTACTGACATTAATAAGCCAATGTTTAGTGTTGAATAGCTTCGACATTTCTGCAAATACTTCGAATATTCCAAGCTTATTAACATTATATCCTCACAGGACACAAATATTTATGTGATCAACAACACTTATGTATTATAAGTATCTATGCATTTACAAAAAAGTATTTAAGCAATATATCCATTGGTCATAGTACAAGCTCTGCTTAGTTTGGGACTAGATATTTATTTATATTACGATTTTGAGAAAAGGACATTTTGAGAAAGGACATTTTAAGAAAGAACATTTCGAGAAAAGGACCATACGAGAAAGGACATTTGGAGAAAAGGACATTATGCGCTGAGACGCGCTCAAAGGAGTAGTACTAGTGAAATATCTACAAGTTCGTAGTTTTATTTTTTTCTTATATACTTAATATTATATAGTGTGTTACTAGTGGTAGTCATAAGCTACTTACAGCTTTTAAATAGGCTAGCCCGTATAATAGGGGCCGAGCCCATTGCCATTAATCGAGCACAACTGCATGCAACTACTCAGAATTTTATAGAAAAAAAAGAAATACTTTGCTCGGCCTGGGAATTGAACCCAGGACCTCTAACGTAGCAATCGTACTTAGAACCACTAACCTAAGGAGGTAGTTAGTAGAGAGTGCACGAGAGACGAGTACGAGTGTAGTAGCGGCATTGCGAAACGTATACTCTTGTCATGTTTCGACAAGATTTTAAGGTCGGCAACGCATCGGCCAGTCCTCTGGTATTACAGATGTTCATGGGCGTTGGTGATCGCTTATCATAAGTAAACCAGTCCTATATATTATTAAAAAATCATTATTTCGCTCAGCTACAACGGGAGCAAGCAATACACGCGGACAAGAACTCTCGAACTTTGTCGAATCCTAATGGGCTCCATTGACATAAATGTTTTATTCAATTGGAGCCCGCGCCAAAACAAAAGAAAGTATGTCCTCATCATTATGAGTTGGAGAAGTTTTTGCATTTTTACTCTTTACTGCTTCTACGAGAAGAACGTTAAATAAGTACATTGTACTTCACGTAATAAGGTACGTTGAAATTGGTACACAAAGTTTGCTGTAAACCTTAGCAGTACTTACATATCGCTGCCTAAACACAAACCCGGCCCACAACTACTCAGTCGATTACTGCGCACCACGTGTGCGAATTCACTATAAATCCAAGCATTAGGTAAAAGCCTTCATTACTTAAGTCCCGTAAAACCCTTATCCCATAACGTTAATAACACAATTACTATAAATCTATCATCGCTGAGCAAACACGGTCCGAATCTCAGCCTAAGCTAATACATTTTGTCCACACCCGTATTCATACTTAACGACTAGGGAGTAGTATTTGCTAAGCACACACGCGTTGCCCGCACGAGCGCAATATAACCTGGAAGACGGCCGGGTCGAGCCCCGGGGTCCTTCCCCAACCCGAGAGGACAGTAATTACGGTAGGCAAATTAAGCAGTAAGGGGCCCGAATACGCCGCGCCACCCGTGTCCATCTTTGTATTGCGACTACGTTCAGCGGTTTATTTTAGGTTATTCCACGTCTTATTACAATGTAGTCCGCCTCCCCTGCGGCGCGCTCACCTCCGAAACTGATTTGGGCCCCGGCATCAGAGTTTCATTACGGTCTGTCGAAAACAATCCACTCTAAATATCTATTCTTGGGTGCGCGCACTCTGGAATTACATTAGTCTGAGGTGGCGAAGACTCGACTCAATTTGTTTGGCTGTAATAACGCTTCGCTATCAGGTTATAACAAATGAGCTATTGTGAGAGCAAATCGGAGGAAAACGGTTTCGCAGTGTCTGCTTAATTTTATAGTCGATACGAGAACATACGAGCTAGAACTGTGGCTATACTATTTATGTTTACGAACCGAAATGAATCATGGCATATTAGTTGGAAAGTTCGTCTGCGAGTGTGCTTTTCGTCGTAAATTTTCGCAATTGAATACCATTCAATGAGTTTAAACTAGTCGGGGAACTTTTCTAAGCACATTGTCGATCCGTTCGGCAAAACACCTCACATTGCATGTTCACTTCGCGTGTCCCCTACGGCTTTAAAAGGCGAACCACTTTTCACAATAGAGCCGGCCACGCCACTCGTGGGATTTGGGAGCAAATATAATTTGTCCATTAAAAAAATCAACAACTGTTGACCATGGAGAGGAGATGGTCACAAAGCGTCTCGTTAGCGTCCAAACGTGCCGCTTGTCACACACTTCAGTCCATCGGCCCTTCGTAAATAATGAGAGGGTGGCCCTTATGCATCGAAGATGTACAATGAGTATATTGTGGTAGATAAGGTATATTCAAATATTTCCAAGTGTTTCGTCCTGTTGTTTTTTTTTCTAAAAAATATACTGCTAAATAATATATGGTTGCTTACTAATTATGTAAAAATAAACTGGGATTTGCTTATTACGAGTAAAGATGCTATCTTGTTTCCTCATAAGAAAATATGACGCAAGAGAAGAATACCCTGATTTTTTGTAAGTGCAACAAATCTTTTGCAAAGCAGCGATAAAGTCTGTATACCTAAATTACTAGCTGTTGGCGCGCGGTTTCACTTCTAAAGGCCGTTTTGACTCAAAAGCTGATGTCCATCTCCAAGATCCAATCTACTAGTAGTAGTCTATACCCAAAATTCATCAAAATTGGTTTCGCGGTTTAGGCAAAAATAGGCAGACAATATTACTTATGCATTTATATTATTAAGTACGCATGTATTATACATATAATAGTCTACATAGACTACATTAAAAAAAAACAATAAAAGCACACCTCTGTACTGACCAGTCCTCCTCATTCAAAATGCCGCATCCATGTCTTCACACATCGTAACCCCTTAGGGACCTTAAACCTACGTGGCTACCGCGGGGTCCTGTCGCCTTTGCCCTGCCAGCACGAAGGCTGAATGCCTCTTAGATTGCCTTCTAAATATAGACAAACAAGGAAGCTGAGACGGGAATCCCCAAGCCCTGCCTCTAAGATGTGGTCTAGGGGACCCTAATAGAATTGCTGAAGCATTCACTATTTTGATTAGAAGACAATGCTGGATTAATTTTGAGATGATTGGGCGTATGATAGTTATATAATACCTTATCTTGTATGTTCTGCTAAAAATATACAATGACTATAATGATGGAGTGTGATTAGTCAAAAAAATATCCAACTTTTGAGGTTACATGCGTCATAATTTCATTTTTATTAATATGATAAGCAGCACTGTCGGGATCTTTAGTGCCACTAACAACTCTCATAGGTGTTCTTTACAACCGGGACTGATGGCTTGACGTACTTTACTTATCCATATATTGAGCTTGGAAATTAGTATATCGATAAAATTATTACTTAACTATGAGCAAACAAAAATATTTTTTATCAATAATTTCCTATAAAAATCAGCTCTTCCCCATTTCAATCATTTGCACAGTAGCTTATATATCGCGGGCACGTCTGACAAAAATCGAAGGCCTATAGAAGAGCTATTTACATGAATTAGCCGACATTAATGTCCCCGCGGAGACAAGCCACGCCACCTGGCGGCAAGAGAATTATACGGTCGTTACTCGCTCCAGCGCCTCCAGCCCCACCAGGAGAATTTATCGGAGACTGAACATGGAACTGGTAAAGGTTACCAATTGGCACATTAAATTTTATAGTATGATCATTTAAATGCTATAGTGTAACTGCCTCATTAGTCTTAGTGGTCGTAACTCATTGCTATGCTGGAGGTCCTAGGTTCAATTTTTAGATCGAGCAAAAATTCTCATTAGCAGCTCGGAGTTTGACTTTGTGCCCGGCAATAAGCTCGCGAACTGTTGGTATAGATTAGTATACCACTGCCTAACATTATTTGCTTTCACATTCTGAATTTACGTCTTTATGGTGACGTCAGCAACACCTATCGAAAAACAAGTTTTTGCTTCTCATCCGACATGGCTTTCTTTACAGTTAGTTCAATGTCGAACGATGCCTATCTTTTTGTATTTTTTGGCATTTTCCATACTAAGATTTTAAAGATATTTTAGCGAAGGAAAAATTCAAAAAGATAGTTAATAAGAAAGGTGCATCAAAGGGCATCGTTCGACATTGAAGTAACTGTAAATTAAGTGTGTCACATAATATTATTTTATAAATCAACTTACAAATTTAATGTGTTTACTACAATATCGTATGCTACGAAGTAGGCAGCTACGTAGGAGACGGCCTCCTACGTAGCTGCTTACTTCGTAGCATTTCTCGTAGTGGATGGAGTGCTACGAGCAACAGTCTTATGCTACAGTTTTTTTTATTAAGGACAAAAAACAGTGACATGCAGAGTGTTACAAGAGGTTCCTTATTTTAATTTTGTAAACATATAACCCACATCATCGTCCACGATTTATCTAGAAGAAATAGAAAAAAAAACAATGAGAGAAGAAAACAGACTGTTAGCATCTAGATAATAAATATTATTCTGTGAAAGGAG
Source organism: Acronicta alni (assembly GCA_964056405.1). Classification (NCBI taxonomy): domain Eukaryota; kingdom Metazoa; phylum Arthropoda; class Insecta; order Lepidoptera; family Noctuidae; genus Acronicta; species Acronicta alni. The sequence continues at coordinate 5,247,014 of OZ043918.1, read as the reverse complement.
AAGATTTATGAATTTCGTATTATTTTGTAATGCTAAAGAGATTATAGACTTAAATTTCGTATTAGAGAGAGAAAAGATGTCCATGTCCAAGAAATGTGTGTTATATATTTCAACAAGGCGACGTAGAGGGGCTCGCGCACCGGCATTTGTTTTGCATATACCCATATGAAACAATTTTGTGTCGCGGACCCCCCTAAGTCGAACAGTTCTAGGTAGGTACTAGTTATTTAACACAATTTATTAGTGATGTCCATACAGTCAAATTTGTTGTTGCATATGCCATGTAGCGTCATGGTTCCAAGAAGAACACGTCTAGAATTCAGACTCATAGTGTTAAAGCGTTTCAGTAAATCAGCGAACGGAATTTTGGAGTGGTAGCATTTGAAATTTACAAATCGCAAATAATTTTTTTCAGTTCAGTTAACAGTGGCAAGAGATAAAAATTAATAAATTGATTGCACGTTTAGCGTAGCGATTAAGGTGGTACTGTTGCACAGGGTGTCAAGAATTCGATTCCCACCCGAGACAAAACTTAGTGTGTGTAACTTAGTATTTAAGACCGCCATTGTACCCTTAATTTAGTTAACTCCAGTGTTGCTCTTTATCATGGTAATAATATATATTAATATTTTTGGGAAATTTTACACAACACCATCTAGTCCCAAACTAAGTAGAGCTTGTACTATGGGTACTAGACAATGGATGTAATACTTATATACTTTTTTTATATACTTATAATACATAAGAAACACCCAGACAAACACAAATACTCATGTTTTATCCACACAAATATTTGTATCCTGTGGTAATCGAACCCACGACCTCATGATCAGCAGTCCGGCACTCGAACCGCTAGACCACAGAGGTGTGCAATAAAGATTATTCTATCTATTTGTTTCGAGGCTGGATGTACTTTGTGCCCGTTACTAAGTTTGTACAGTCCCTTGCAACAAAAAGAAAATACTATCACGCCTATTCCCCAAAGCGTTAGTTATAGATATACCAATGTATATCCACAGATCGCCGGTATGTTTAGGTCCCATGTAATAGTGGGCAAATCTATTGCCATTAACTGGGCACAAATCGAAACTGAGAAAATAATAGAAAAACTCAGTTCGACCTCAACCAAACCCAGTCTATAATTCTCAAATTGATATTTTAGTGGGAACGAAGAATAACCCACTTGATGTCAACCATACATTAATTTAAAAAAAAACGATTTACCCAATACCTATCACACATTAAGATAATAATGCAGATAACAGTGTTGCATCATCCCCCCTCCTCCACTCCCGGCGCCGTTTGTCTCCGGCGCACCTCGGCGCGTCCGATTTATGGCACAGTTTTGTGAACTCTTAACCGTTACGTGATCTGCTTCCGAATCCAATTTATGCCCTCCATGGGAAAACTTTGGCAGCGCCGCCTATTCTTTACGACTCATCGCGATGTCGCACGGGATAATGTAATAAGATTCAGGCTGTGTTGTTCGGGATTTTGGATTTTAAAAATATTGGTAAAAAAAAACATAGTTTGTAAATAAGAAGGTTTTATTCACAATCATTTTTAACACAAATATTTTGATCAATGCGACCTTTTAGAGCGATCGTATTTATTAAATATCGAGCAATATAATTTTTTTTTTTTTTTACTAAATATGAAACCACTTAAACACCTTATGAGAAACAGTAGTCACAATTATGAGAAACAGTAGTACACCCTAATCAAATCATAAATTTCGTCTTGTATTCTCACTGTAAGGATAAGATTTTATTTCTTAAATAATCAAGCATTTTTCAGCACACAACTTAAGCACAGGTGATAAATAGACATAACCTATAGATATGGCCTTTATTAAATAAAACGATAAAAACATTACATAATTGTTTTATAACAGAATAGACAAAAAAAAGTTCGTATAATATGAAATTAGACTTGACGAATGTTGACTACAAAGCTAAAACAGATATTTGATTGTCATTAGGTACATAAACCGTTGTGATGGGAACAAATCAAGTACACAGTTGACCCAAACATATATACATAAGGAGGCCTTTGTCCTAACAAAATAGACCCCAAATAATTAGCAACGGTAATCCCAATTGAACCTTTTCGCGTTTGGACATTGAATACTTAAGTATTATCGATTTTACGTTCACGCCTATGTTTTCCTATGAGTAAGGCAGAGGTGTACGTATCGCTGTACATTCACAGTTTGCCGATATGTTATAGTGCATCCACACCGTTGTTACTTTTTGTCGAGCAACAGAATGCAACACGATAACATTACGTAACAATCTTCAACTTTCACGACAACATAATTATAATATGTTGCCGTAACAACAAATAACTTTTTGTTATCCACGGATCTTGCCCACTAACACTTGGAAACGTTGCTCCACAAAAAGTAACTGCGGTGTGGATGCACCTTTAAGGTTTTAAGGGAACGTACCTCTTGCTCCTATTTAAACTGCTAGAAAGAAATAAATAAAATTTACTCTAACAGTTACAACACAAGACAAAATACCAAACAGAACAAAACATTACATTCAAATCTTAACCTAAGTACGTTATCTTGTGCGTCAGAATAGGTCCCTATCTCAGCACTATGCTGATGGAGTAACTGACTAAGAATTTCATAAAAACACTCAATAACACTACTCAATCTGGGAGTCAAACCTAGAGTATCTTTCAAACCAAATGGAAAACGTAGTATCATAAAAATGTCCACAAAAACACATTCAATGATTTTTACAGGGTCGGCAACGCGCAAGTGATACCTCTGGTGTTGCAAGCGTCTATAAGCTATGGTAACCGCTTACCATCAGGTGGGCCGTATGCTTGTTTGCCCCCTTAGTGATATAAAAAAGAAAAAAAAACAAAATCCATTTCAACAAGCTTCATCCGATACAGTAGCCCACCACATGGACCTCCGACCCAATGGACATTTGGTATTATTATTTATTGACTCTCTGACCGGGATTCACTGTTCACTGCACCCCTCGGTCCGGCTCGCAAACAAGGAAGAAGTAATTATTAAGAATACTGCAAATAGAGGGCATTGAGCAATTTTATTAGACTTTCTGAGTGTTTATGTAAATAGTATTGAAGGAGGCGGAATATTAAATATTTTAGGAAATAGGAACATACATTGTGAATAATGCTTTATAAATACTAGCTCTAGCAGCAGTCATAGCTTAGTGATCTGACCATTGAATTGCCAATCAAACGTTTCCAAACTATGTTTTTTATTATTGTTACCATGACGTCGTATTATAATATTATTAACAAAATGGGACTAGTATTCTCTTTTGAACTTAGTAATTGACTATACCATGTAGTTGTATGTATATCCAATAAAATCTGTATTCTACAAAGACATACACGATCGGTAGTTTTGTTATTTCGCGCGGGAGATCCTTTTGTTGCATGGATTCGCGTTAAATGAACGGGAAGTTAGTACGGGGAGGTGCGCTCAATCGGCCGAATGGAGCAATCTTTGTTTCCTAAGGCCATGTAACAAACAAACACACAAGACACCTCTATCTCTAACTAAGCCCCCCGTTTGTCTCCTCTCTGTACGGCTATGGAAACGCAGGGAGGGTCATCTTACACTGGCGGTTGGTTGGATAGGAAACGGAAAGGCGCTCGTCCACCCTACGAGCCTCGAACGCGAATAAATCAGAATCTAATACGGTGCGACAAGATTGCAAGAAATTTTCCGACTTATTGAACCTTTTTGCGATCACCGGAAAAACATTTTTTTTTCTGATGCCCGCCAACAATGGAAACCTAGCTGAGTCATAGTCGACTATACTACAAATACCAATAATATTCGGTTGACATTAGGACCGCGCGACGGGTTGTGGCTTTAATTTCTGGACGGAAAATCGGAATTTGATTTGATAAGAACTTCATTATCATTCGAGGCTATTTATTATTATAACCGACTTCAAAAGAATAAGGAAGTTTCTTTGTGTCCATGTCACAGGATATCTTCATGGATCGTGAACAGATTTCTTGTTTCTTATATAATATACCTAGGTACTTCCTAGTTAGTCCCATGTTAGAAACACCCCAAGATGTTCAGTCGGTATTTTTTTTCTACAAATAATAATATATTTTCTCTAAATAGTATTAAAATAATCAGCAACAAATACTAAAATAATCAGTTAAACACGCTTATTTGCGAAGGGCAACAAAATACACGTCCGAGCAACTAAAACGCAAACCTCACAAATTGCCCGTCTCAAATCCAACCGCAGCATAATCGCCCCATCTTCAGACTATCCGAAATAGCTTCGTGGAAAGGAAACCAAATAATAATCGATACGTTAACAATAGTCTGACTACGGCATACACTGTAAGATGGTTCGTGAATCGTGTTACATGAAAAGCTCTAGTCTGCGGTGGGATCCGAAATTAATTCCATTCTCCATAGCGTGTAATGAGATGGTTCTGTTCTTATTTGCATCTAGTATTTATTTGAAGAGTCTGATAGCTTCTTAATTATGTGGTAGAGCTCCTTAAATTCGTTCCATAAATCATCACATTGCAATTAATCTCACATTAATTAATGACACTAAAATTATACTAGTAGTCGTTTGAGGTCCTGTTCGATTTTTCTATGAAATTCTCAGCAGCAGCTCTGAATTTGGACTTGTGCCCGGTTAATGGCTAATATACCAACGTATTGGGTGTACATTAGTAGACCTTTACGTAACCCTTGTGGAATATATGCCTGATGGTATTTTTAAATTAAAATATAGTATTGCCACAAAATAAGAGGAAACTAGTTTTCTTTATTTGAATTTATTCCATAAACACAAAGGAAATAATTTTCTATAAAACATTAGCAAAATAAAGATCACAGTTAAAAACATGTTATATCATAAAAACCAGATGATTAGTCCTCCGTGTAAGTAGGATGCGAAGTAATTTAGGTGAAGCCCAAGCGGAGCACTAATGCATCTCCGCCGCCGGATATGAGATAGTTTGTCAGTGCACGATTGTACCTCACTGTACATTACAAACGGAAACTGTTTCAGAAACTGTATTTACTGATACATTTAATAACAGAGTAAACCCTTAAAAAGTATTTCGTATAAGGGTCTGCTTATTATTCAGGTGGTCTTAAAGGGGGAACAAAAGTATAATTATGAAAACACCGTAGGGTTTAAAGCATATTTAGACGACCCCTCTGGTTTCTTTATATCCAAAAAAATATATAATATACTTGAGTTTCATCATCATCATCAAACCCATATATGTCCCACTGCTGATCACGGGTCTCCTCTCACAGATTGAGAGGGCTATTATAGTCCACCACGTTGGCCTAGTGCGGGTTGGCAGACTTCACACGCAATCGAGAAAATCTCTAAGGCATGCAGGTTTCCTCATGATGTTTTCCGTTACCGTTTTAAGCAAGTGATAATTAGTTATATAGAATTTACACTAAGATGATGAAAAATACTTCGAATTGTTCATTCATTCGCAGCCTTACCCATGTCATAATCGTCCTCCCTTTTACGCCAGCCATCCATGTTTTGTGCCGATCTTGTCCAGGTATTTTCAACACACTGTACCTCACTTTACTTCGTTTTATTAAAAGTACTTATATCTACAATCCATCCCATTCAATGTAGCTACTATACCTAGACATTTACCAATTACTAATTCCCTAACAAAAATCAAGCCACTAACCACCATACTCATCCTTCTAATTCAGAGATACCATTTGATAGAAACGCAAACATTAAACTACCCTACTTCATAAAAACCCTCAAAGTATCCACTCGAATATCTCTGCAAGCCAAAGGCAGGCTTCAAGAGACGCATGAGTGACTTTGCATGGACCACCATATTAAGTACACGTTCACAGGACGTGTGTGGAGGGCCTTATTTCATGCTTCAAGGCACATCTTATCGCCTGAGGTCGGTGAGCGGTCTAATTATAATTACTAATGCTCGTGTGCTCAAAGTCGTTTTTGAGCTTCGCATTTTAACTTATTAGATGATGTTTTGATGGTAGGTCAGTGTTCATAACGAACGTAATCGGTTGAGATACGTTTTATCTTTGTTATGTTGGTTGATTTTAATGTATTTATGTGTAAATTTAAAAATTAAACGTGTAATTCAGACCAAACACACAAAACAATCACAAAAACAGTAAAACATTTTTAAATATTATAAATGATTATGAATAAATTAACATAACACATCCAAAACCTGAGACAGACAACACTAAACACCTGATCTTAAAGACAAAGGTACAGTAATTCGCTTAAAATCTACAATAATGCGAAGTTTAAACCGTACTTAGCTGGCTTTTAAATTAATTGCCAGTGTTCCAAATAATTGAATTAAGTTAATCGAATAGTTGTTTACATTGTGTCACTTGTAGCAATTAAAATTGTTTCGGAAGACAATAAATCATTGGCGGGAAAGTGAAACATCACGCCGGGTAGTGCACACCTTGCAATAAATTTTCCAATTACTGGGAGAATTTCGCGATGGCAACACTGGGGGAGCGCGCTGAGAAATAAAATTAAATTAATTACACGCTACCTATACCGGAAGGCAATAGGTGTTGCCACCCATAACTTAAGCTGCTTATTTTTATGAATAAAGGTTTATTTTAGTATCTGATCGTGCTGCAGAGTTTATTTGGGATGGTACCACTGTATTGCCAAATATTCCAACCATTTATTTAAACCACTGGTTGCAATAGGCTGCGGTTGCCGCTTACAATCAGGCGGACCGTATGCTTGTTTGTCATCTTGTCACAATTAAAACAAGGTAAATTGTAGATTTTCTGCAGAAGGTCTAGGTATCTGTTCACGCTGCAGAGTTTGTCTGGATGATTACCAAATATTTTGCTAAGAAGCTGTTATAGTGTGTCAGTGAAATTACTATGCACTGAGAACTGACGTTTCAAGGTGATAAAGCGTGTGTATTGTGAGTAATGCCCTTAGGCCATAGGCTACTGTTAATAGTTACCATTAGGCGGACCGTATATTTGTTTGTCATCTTAATTATATTACCAAAAGGTTCTCCATTCGATTAAATGTCATGCAAATAACTTTTGTAATGAGTTCAAATTCAAAAACCTGCACAAAATCATTATATTTTTCCATTTACCAGATGAGCAAAGGAGTGTTAGTGACAACAATGGATTAAATTAATGGGTTTCTACTATATTTAAATCAAAGTTAGTTTAAAAAATGCGTACTTTAGAAGTTTCTTTTAAAAAGCCTTTGCTGTGATTGAAGTGCTTTAAAATCTCCTACCACCTGCGGTTAATAGATCTAATGTAGTTTATTCTCACTAGCCGATGAGCCAGCAGGTCAAGCTATCCAAAACTGTCAAATTTTCCCAATTGAATATGAACCTTATCATTCACTTTAAATAATGTTGAAAATCAATCAAAGAAATTTGACAGACTATGGAAGCTTGATACGCTGGCCTCTGTACTTGCCTGATATACTGTACTTATTCATATATTAACAAAACATAACGCCTGCATTCCCTAAAGGCTAGGTAGAAGTGCAATGGGGTTAATGTTTACCCATTATTTGCCGGTATGTAGAATACCGCGAAAATCCAAACTGTTTCTGAGAATTTCCTGAACGACCCGAATAAAATTTTGCTCGACCTGAATCGAACCCAGGACCTCACACCGCAGCCACGCTTGGAACCACTAGATCAATGAATCAGTATTTTATGATCTCCTCATACTTTACCATACATTCGTAGCCTTAGACTGACCAAAATAGCATCGTGTGTTAACGATACGCAGCTACCTAATTAAAACCATTGCTTCACAAATCAGCAAAATAACTCCATCATGCAAAAGCATTCTTCAAATCCCTCTACCTTCGGATCTTGATTTATACGAAGGCAATTTAGCGATAAATACACAATATTATATACCAGATAATTTGTTCAGTAGACGGTCGCGCCTGAAAGGAGCAAATTAAGACACAATTGCGAGTATTTTAGCGGAGCCCGACCTCTGTTTGCCGTCTTATTTCTCGTTATGCCTCATTGTCGTGTCGGATTTATGTCTTATCTTTATCTTAATTACCTATTTTTCTAACAGATTATGGAAATTTATAAGATGTCCCCTAATATCGAATGTAGGTGATGATAGTGTGTGATATTCCTTATAATTATTTGTAACTTTCTGTTCCCCAGTTTTACTCGCATCTCAAAGGACTTTGACATAAACGGCCTATTTCCTTCTCCAGTGTAATCTGTCTTTATATAAAATTTCATTAAAATTGGTTGTGAATGCCGGCGTGAAAGTGTAACAGACAGATTTAATTTCGCATTAATAATATTAGTAGGGATTATCGGGACGATTCATTTTTTAATACTTTATATTTTTTGTGTTGTATTAAAATCATATTTTTTTAAAATAGGTACAGTCAAGTTCAGGTTTCACATCTATGTTTTAATTTTTCATTAACAATGAAATTTCACAGACATCTCCAGATATAGAAAACAATGACTTCTATATTATTGATTTTCCACGTTTCCTGTATTTAATAATATAACGACATTAATAATAATATATGCAATTAATTACACCACCGCCACCGCTACAGGGTGTATTATTTCCGCCAATCTCGTCTAGCTGGCATGTCGCATTGTGTACACATTTCGGCACTTAGCTCGGTGTTAATTTGACGATGACTGTCGCGCCGCCATCCGTCATCGCCGGCAGACACGTCTTTATGACGTCTAATTTGAAGATCATCCTGTGAAGTGAAGGGGTGACTTATTGTGAGAGCATGAGTAGCTGTTTTGTATGGAAGTTAAGTGTCATTGATTGTACAGTGTTACGTTTTTGAGTTACAAGAGCAAGAACCCGTTTCTGTTTTGTTTATAGGGATACAAAAATATGTATAATATTTTTATTTATTTCTGACATTTACGCGAATATTATACATTGAAATAAAACTACTTTATACGTATTTTATCGCGTGACAAGGCCCAGCATTATTGATTTGATAAACCACAAATACTTGCGAAGGAAAGTCGATACCAACCGAGGATGATTCGTGAGGCTATTGAAATTAAAAAACATCCAAATTTCAATAGAGAAGATGGCTGGGTATGGCGCCACCTGCTTGGAATCCTGTTATAGATTCTATTAAACCAAAATCCAGGCCTACAACTGCAAGACCAAAGGATACTGTGAGCTCGTTCTGCGTGAATCGGATTGCCAATAATTAACAACTAAAACATGATCATTGAATATTGTTACTTTAAAAGAGACCATGATTCTCTGAGTTTGTTTCGGCGTTTCTTCTCAGAGGTCATCAGCTAGGAAATGCCGGCTCCATCTAGTTTTAATTAATAATTAGTAATAAATGTCATTGATCATGTAACAATAAAAAAAATGTAGGGTAGCTGTCAGTAATTATATCATCAAGACGCACCACCTCAGTCTACCCGTGACCATGGACGCTGTAAAGGGTCCGAAACGTCGGGATTAATAATATCAATATATGCGATAAAATCCGTAAAAAGTAGTTTTATTTAAATGTATAATATTTGCTTTACTGTAATGTTTTTTACGTTACGAATTACTCAGAAATTATAAAACAGATAATTCAATGCCGGAACTATAAGTACCTACCCACCGCATCTGCAATGGCCACTCTAATTAAATTCTATAAACTACCGCTATAAGCTACCGCCAATTATATAAATCAAGGTGTAAGTCTAAAGTTCCCAACTTCCCCGTAGCATTCGGCGAAACAATGTATCGGGAGCGGATCCAACAACATTCGATCGAAAACTCAGTTCAAAATCGTAACAAAGCTTCTACCGCGATAATTGGATGCGGCCGTTCTGAATACGCGCTAGACGAGACTTAATTGAGGTTTTAGAGTTGGGCTAATTCGCCCACCTTCGATCAGGTCTGCTCCCCTGGTCCGTCCGTTGAGGGGCTTCGTCTGGCAGCTCGGTTAGCAAGAATAATAACGCCGAGGTTAAGTGAGAGCCCTTATCAATTGGTGTTATGTTGCTTTGTTGTTATTACGCGCGAAAACGCGTAGGTCGTATTGAAATAACTTGTTTGTGTTTAAGAGCTAACGTCCGAAAATAGTTTCTTTATGTATGGGGAATAAAATCATAATTCGAAGTGTATTTTGGATAAGAAAATTATTTTTGTAATCGCAATGCACCCTAAAATTCAATATCAACGGTTTTTATGTAACAAGCATTAAGACAAATATTCGCAAGAAAAACTCACTCACAAAAGCGAAATAGGAGGCTCGCGATGATTAAGAATTCTCTCACGTGCGACGTAACAAAAAGTAACAACTAAATATATCGGAGAAGGCCCGATAGAGGTCGGGTGCGGGTAACAAAAAGTAGGGGCTGGCCCACGGACACACCCGAACAGATATGATAATCCCCACTATGTAAAATAGTGAAATTTAAGGTCCCTCCATGTGAAGAATTGTACTCGTTCGGTAGGCAAATTATTCTAATGCGGCCCTTTTATTCGAGGCACATGCCGTATGGGTCGCCGAGCTGCTCCGACACTCATTTGTATTTCAATAAAACACCACTAGCCCTATCTAAACAGAACTATGATTCGGATCTATCGATCTCGCCCACACGCAGAACAACGAAAAGTGTATTACTGTTATTTCAATGTTTTCGAGCCGAGTATTTTCGCAAGCCGGCCATCCATCAATGAATCAATTTGAATACATTGAACATTCATCGAAGTTTACATAAAGTTGCCGGCTATGAATATACCTTGGTGTAGCAAACAAAAAAGTCGCCCTGGCTGGCTTACAATAAGTTCGCTCCCCCGTTCCGTCCGCGCATTTGTGGACACGCCAATTCACTTTTTGTAAATAAAAGCGACATATCTGCGCGACAGGATCCGGTGGGTACGTATATCGTCTCGCTTGTCCGATTTGCATAGCGTCGAAAAGTTCACAATCACATTTACCTCATCAGCCTGCGGGGAACATAATTCTTCGTTCCATCTGCCATCTTCCTGTATCTACCCTAACGCGAGCTCTTTTTGCAGGGGTCCGGCCGGCGGCGTTGTCCGCGATACATAAATTTTCACGATCGGTCATCCTTTAAAAACAAGTTTAGCTCTTTATCCGTAGGAGAGTAAGTTAAAGAATGGCTCGAGCGTGCGTTACCCTCCGATTCGTTACGTATTCAAATTATTTCGCCATCTTGTTTTTGCGTTCATTTGTGTTTTGAATTGTGAGCCCTAAATAGGTAGAGTCCTTCTTTTGTATGAGCTCTGTATTGATTTTAGTAATTAGTCTTTAGGCGGCCGCAAACTTAAGGCGTATGTATGAAGTTTAATATGTTTCGGAGGCGCTGTGTATGGCTAATTAATAGAGTGCGTCGTGGAGGCTAAGGCGGGAGGCTGCCCCTTGACGAGCGTTCAGACAGGTCGCCCTAGCTCAGGAGTCAGCCGCCGACTTGCGGCCCTCGTGTGATTCCCGCCGGATAATTAAATAATGAGGTTTAAATCCGTCCTTTTGTTGTGTCACTAAAGTTTGTAGACGTGTGCATGTTTTGGGTGCTTTGCAAATTAACGGACATTAGTACCAAAATAGTATACGGGAAATGTTATTTATACAGCCCATATAAGAAGCGATTTAGACACAAATTTATTAATAATCCTTTCTTTCTGTGCCATTAGATATTTTATTTCTTTTTGGACCGACAATATTGACTTTTTCAGTTTATTGAGAATACAATATTTCCTTATTTAACATTAGAATCGGCTTATTTCAAAGTTACTACATATTCTCATTTGTTGAAAGGGTTCATGATGTAAAGCATCTTTCATGTCACTTCAGAAATCGCTAAAAGCAGAATTTTAGAGAATTTTGAAAATAACACCACATTCGACTACTCGAGTGGTTGGTAATCGTAGAACCAAAGAAATAATACCATACCATCATACCTGTATTCCCTGAAGGTTAGGCACACGCATACTATAGTTTTCTATGAATGATTGCAATCCTTCCAAATCACCTTTCCCATGTAAATAAAATTTTTTAGAATTAAACTACCTACTATGATGCATCTTGTAGAAGCGTCATAGGGTGTCTCATGTATGCAATGCTCTATACGAGACCAGACATTTATAATAATAATAGGATAGGACAGGGAGAATTATAACTATACCTAGCGTATGCAAATAATTCTACCATCACATAATTAGAGTTTTTTCAGTTACGAGTAAGTATACTTTACGCGTACCGACACACGCTCCACACATTCTCCTAAAAACAAAAACCGTCCACTTTTGACGTTTCCCAGTTCCATGTCTAATCTGTGTTCCGTTATGCAGCGCACGCCATTCTGTGGCCGTTGAAAACTTGAGTAAGAGCGAAGATAAGGCGTGGCGATGCATGCGACACACGTCTACTCTTTACAAATTCAGCTCTGACGCGATCCATTCAACGGATAAGTTTGGTACAGTGTGCGCCCGCCTGAATGCAGTGATAACGCTACAATGACAATCGTGAGTTGATTTTGTATGCTTAAAATTTGCGTGCGGTTTAAGAATAGGTGTTTTAATGAGTTGAGTACGTGTTGGATGTTTCAGCTTTGTAATTTTCAACATAACAAATTTTCTTAAATTGTTGTACCATATTGCAAATCCGTTGGTAGACATTGTATGCATTCTGTAAATATAAAAATATACCGGAACATAACAAGCAAAGCAAGCGGAGGACAGGGTGAAATGGCGCACATTAGGGGAAGCCTACGTCCAGCAGTGTACTAATATAGGCTGATGATAATGGTAATAAGCAAACTGTGAGTGTACATTGGTACACCTCTGCCTTATCTTTCTGGGAATACAGGTGTGATCGTTTACTTCACCATGATCTCTTCGTAAATTATACTAAAGTTTATAAACTTTGATTGATGTTGGAATAAAAAAACCGTGCTTACATTAAATGACGACCTCTGTGGTCTAGCGGTTCGACTGCTGATCATGGGGTCGTGGATTCGATTCCCGCAGGACACAAATATTTGTGTGGATATAATGAGTATTTGTGTTTTTCTGGGTGTTTCTTATGTATTATAAGTAGGTATTTACAAAAAAAAAAGTATATAAGTATTATATCCATTGTCTAGTACCCATAGTACAAGCTCTGCTTAGTTTGGGACTAGATAGTGTTGTGTAAAAGTATCCCAAAAATATTATTATTATTAATCAATCTCAAAAATATTAACGGTAAATGATAAATAAACTTTCTTTTGAAAGTTATAAGTAACACTTTTTACTCATCAAAAAATGTTTTGATATTTGATGACCTCTAAAAAAACTTCGAAACGAACTGAAAGTTCAGACATTATCTTCACAGCACAGATTATATTTGTTTACGTATTACAATAATATTCGGTATTACAATTATATCTAATCGGGTTATGCTCAACCTACCCTGGCGGTGTAGTGCGACTGGTATGTTCGCTGAGAACAGAGTTGATAAATTCGTTGCACTCCTGAAAAAGCTAAAGGCATCTTTTTATACACGATTGAGATCAAGTGGAAACGACATTGTCGCGACTGTGTTGCGTACGGTTTATCTGGTAAGAGAGGCTAAATGAAAATCCTACGGGTTCATTATGGTTTTTTTTTTTTTGAATTCTATTTTGTGTTTTATTTTATATTTTTATGTTTGTGTGTTTTGTGTTATTATTATTATGTAATTTAGATACTATGGGTTAATTGCCTGAAATAAACATATATTATTAATCGACTAACTGCCTTGTTACTCTAGTGGTAATAAGCATAACTGCTACGCTAAAGGTCTTGGGTTCGATTCCCAGGTCGAGCGAAGTGTTATGGGATTTATCTATGAAATTCTCAGTAGTAGCTCGGAGTTTATTGGCAATAGCCTCGGTCTATGACAGGGACCTAAACATTGCGAACCCAATAACATTTTGCTCGACCTGGAAATCAAACCCAATACATATAGCGTAGCAGTGGCGTTTACGACCACAAAATTAATGAGATAATTATACTTCTATCTACTTCAAATAGACGACAACCCGTACCACTGGACCGTCACACAAAACTTAAACGACTGTCGGTTTTATCATCACAAAAGCGCCATATTTCGGACAATCGGCATGTCGCATTAGAGTAAAAAGCATCGAACCCGTGACCGTATAGCGGAAAGAGTCAGGAAACAGTAACAAAACGTATGGGGGGCTCAGTGAAGCGTGGAACGGTGATTCATGCAGTTATTCAATAAGCTGGTACGGGACTCGTGGCACCGTGAAAGAAAGTAGTATAAACCTATTGATGTAACAATTAGTTGCTGGGATGTTTGTTTAAATGCTTTTGTATTTATATACAAATATTTATGTGATGAATATAAGTATTTGTGTTTGTCTGGGTGTTTATAAGTATGTATTTACAATAAAAAAGTATATATAATATAATATTTTTGGGACATTTTACACAACACCATCTAGTCCCAAACTAAGCAGAGCTTGTACTATGGGTACTAGACAATGGATATAATACATATATACTTTTTATTTGTAAATCCATACATATAATACATAAGAAATACCCAGACAAACACAAATACTCATGTTTTATCCACACAAATATTTGTGTCCTGTATCGAACCCACGACCCCATGATCAGCAGTCCGGCACTCGAACCGCTAGACCACACAGGTCGTCCTATAAGTATTATATCTATTGTTAAGTACCCATAGTACAAGCTTTGCTTAGTTTGGGACGAGATGGTGTTGTAAAAATGTCCCTAAAAATATTTATTATTATTTAGTTTGGTAGATTAGTCACCCATTTTATTTTTCTTTTCTTTTCTTTTCGGCAACGCGCAAGTGATAGGTACCCCTTGTGTTACAAGCGTCTATAGGCTACGGTAACCGCTTACCATCAGGTGGGCCGTATGCTTGTTTGCCACCTAATTGGTATCAAAAAGGACGCAAACATTAATGACTTTTGACTTAAAGCACTGAGGTAACGAGATGAAAAAATGTTATATATTTATTTTATTATTTAGCCATAATCGTACCACTGTAGGCCAAAGTCCTCCTTACCCTCCTTACACTCCTCTCGGTATAGAACCTTCAGTAACCAATCATTCTAATACAAAGATTAAAAAAATACACGTATTAAAAAAAAATGGATAATAATTAAATGTATTCTTATGATAATGTATAGATATCATTAATACTTACCTTGTTTTCAGTAATATTCACGTATGCAAGAAATTGTTAAAAAAAAAATATTGTTTGATCACATAAGAATTTACCCAACATGAATAGTTACGTAATAATTTCCTGAAATGTTTTCAAAGGATGTTAAAAACTTACTTTTTTTCACACAATAACATTGGGTTAAGTAACCAGAGTAAACATTTCGTAACAACCAGCATGAGTCGGCGCGTGTAATTTAAAAAACTTGACATATTTCGAGACTCAAAGGGCGCAATTGCTCAACACCGAGAATTTCTTCGTCAAGTCTTTGTACGGTTTCAGTTACGTAGCACAACGATCCAAGTTTTTTCGTCCGAACGTTTGCGTAAGGCTCGACACGTGCGAACGACGCGGGTTCTACCCTCGACACCGGCGAGACGCACAAATCATGCGACATGTCGAACCTCTGCGCCTACCTACAGAATTTCCGTAACATGTTTCGCCGTTTTTCTCAAAGGCTAGGAAATGCCAGCGCCAGCGCAATAAAATCTCAGATACTGAATGTAATCTATTATCATAGAGTAATAACTCTACAATTCAATTAAGTACTAAGCTGCTTTACATTTTCTAAGTAGATCAATGAAACAAAAATACAAGTAAAAACATAAAACTCATGGGCTTCCGCGAGACAGGCTTGACCTAGTGTGGAAGTCACAGATAAATCTGTAATATTTTTAAAATTATTGCTATAATATAATTTAAGAATGTTAGCTTTAAGAAACTGTACTCTTTTTTGGTAAATAAAAATTTTTATTCTTACTTCATTAGCCTAATGGTCCTTAGTGCGACTGCTACGCTAGAAGTCCTGGGTTCGATTACCAGGTCGAGCAAAGTGTTTTTTCTATTAAATTCTGAGTAGCAGCTCGGAGTTTGGATTTGTACCCGGTTAATGGCTATTACATGAGACCTAAACATAACGAGGAACTGTGGGTGTATATTTTTTCACTTGTGACTAAACCTTCGGGGAATAAAGGCATGATGCTATCTTATGTTATTGTGTTCTGTTTGTCTGTGTGTGTATGTGTGTGTTTTTTTGTACTATAAAGTATAAATCATCATCATCTACCCATTTACAGTCCCACTGCTGGGCAGAATGAGAGGAAATAGACTATAGTCCACCACGCTGGCCTCATACTGGTTGGCAGACTTCACATGGCGTGGAGAAAGTCCCTTAGGCATGCAGGTTTCCTCGCGATTTCCTTCAACGGTAGGATAAAATTAATTATTAATACGCACACCTTGGATTCGAAATCGAAACCTACAACTTGTCAGTCCAATGGTCATTTCACTAGACTATCACTGATTCAAGAATACTTATATAAATGTAGATAAATATTTGGCCAAGCAATGTTGACCTGACATCTGACGCCTATATAAAGCCGCACCAAGCAACCCAGGAACAACTTTCCCTCCAGAGGGCTTGATTTTCAAAGCAAAATCGACTGCAGTACCAATTTAACAACGCAATAAAATATTGAAATAAAACTTCACCAGCGAACCAGCAATAAAATAAAACGCTTACCGTTTTTACGGCGCCGACAATATAATGAAATAATCGTAACGGGCGTTGACGTCACATTGAATTGCTCAATAAATCTTCCTCGGGTCATATTGTCCGCTGTCCTCTTGGCAACACTTTAATATCGAAAAATATCATCTCGATAATCGAACGCGTACTAGCCGCTCGGTATAAATCATTCCCCCGCACTCGCTGTCGTTTATTTTTTAGACTTTCCATTTCCAAATAAAGTCCCTGAGCAACGGGCCAGTGCTTCCTCCTTCCGGGGCGGTTTCATATGATTTGTCGGCTGTCGGCCATTTCCCTTAATATTGTCAATATTTCAAATATTAATTGTTATAAATCAGAAAAGTTTTCTGTTCCGCTTTTTATAGCCATTTTCGAGATTGGATTTTTATTACGACAAAATTAACCATAGATATACCGGCTCGAACAAAAGGCCCACTTATGGCCGCATTGTTTATGAACGATAACTGAATCGATGAACGAGTCACACGTCCGAGGGGAAACGTGTTAAATTATGTAGGTGTACTTAGCGCGTCAATCTACGCACTACTTTGAAAAAGTTCCGCCCATAAAACATTAACAAGCACTCAAGAAAATTCCCGGGCGTGCCCCGTTCGTTAAGTAGTGTCAGCCGGTAGTTTTTCCCACCTCGAGTTAGTGTGTCCACTCGAGGCCGGAGGGTCGCTGTCATCGCGATTGGCGAGCCGAAATGTCCCAGGAGTGCCGCCCCGGGTCGATCGGAGGGACTTCAGCACGAAGATCATCGCAAAGCCTTCAATTAATGACAAACAATGGCCTGGGCCTCGCGCGCCCAATTTTCCGTTGTCGCTCTTGTTTTGCTCGGTGACAGTTGGTATGGGTCGCCTTCTCATGCGACGGCGTCTTATTCCCAGTGCTACGGTATCAGGGAACTGACTTAAGTAAGCTACTGAAAAGGTACGCATTATTGAGTCAGCAATATCACGTTCTCTTAGATAAGAAAAAAAATAATTGTTTATTCACAAGACCGTTGAATTCAAAACAAATTCTCAACAATAGCCAGGTCTTATAAAATAAACACGGTTTAAGTATGTAGGTCAGCAGAATTGGAATACGAGCCATCCAAAATACCAGAGCTCTATCAAATCACGAACACTCACTAAAATTCGTAGAGATAACTGCGTTCTCGCCACAAAACGCGTCATGGTAAATACTGAGGCGAAGTGTTGTCCGGTATTTTCATGAGGCTGGGAGTCGCTCGCTCGGCGCCCGCTATCGATCCACGAGTGCGGGGGGAGGGACGCGGGCGGCACAAATTTGGGAAAACTTTGAAAGTTTCGCGTCTAATTCAGGCGCACGCACACACTCCCACAAACAGCTCGATGCCGCACACAAACGCGGCTTTCGTCGTAATTTTGTTTTGTACCCGTTGTTTTGG
Source organism: Acronicta alni (assembly GCA_964056405.1). Lineage (NCBI taxonomy): Eukaryota > Metazoa > Arthropoda > Insecta > Lepidoptera > Noctuidae > Acronicta > Acronicta alni. The sequence continues at coordinate 5,228,824 of OZ043918.1, read as the reverse complement.
AAATGTCACGTGTCTTCGACCTACGTGACTGGACGAATCTTTGTAAAGGGTTCCCACGCACAAATTATAAAACAGTAATTATAGGATTACATTTGTACATACATGCAACTATGGTATTAGGAGTGAGATATTATCACTAATGGTCGCATACGCATATAGATTGAAGCGTAAATCGCTATTATTCTGAAAGGTGAACCGGACACTGGTCACGCGAAACCTCCGAACAATGATCTGAAATCGAATTATATTCCAAATTGAAACTCGGCACTACTTACTCAATAAGTCGGCTAAACTCGGCAAAAGTAACTCAGTCAACCTATTAAGATAATGTGACCAGAATTGGCACACACGATCACGCGATGATCAAAGCGGCTTGCGGCGTCATTAGCTATTGTACCGTGAGTGCTCCATGAAAGAAAACAATTAAGAAGATGGGCCCGGCACAGGAGAATGCCGCCGGAGACGGCCGCTTCCGGCTATGATCAAACGGACGGTTTTCAGGGTGCTTTTACACTAAAGAATTATGTGATATTTGGAAAAGTTATCTGTAATTATAACTATGAACATCGTCATTGTAAACATTAGTGGACTTGAACTGTTTAAAAACATTAAACATATACCGTCATGAATGCTTTTCCTATTAACGACGAACAATGGTGAAGAGCGATAATCACATGAATCCCTCTGATAGCGCGATATCTTATGGGGCCAGAGCTTCAAACAAAAAAATTGGACACTTTGTATTAATGCATGAGCGGTAAATGGACAAGGCTACTGCTATTAGTTATATTTTCAGATCAAATACATTACACAATTTAAATAAATAAAATTTAAATAATAATTGTAACACTGCATGTTACTGTTTTTTTTTTTGTCCCTAATAAATAAAACCAAATAAGTAATGTTATTGATTTATTCTATACAAATTCTCAGTAACATCTCGAACCTTCTATTATATAAGTATAAAGGGACTAAAATCACACTGACGAACTGAGGGTGTACATCAGTACATTTCTGCTGAGCCCTTTCAAGATACAAGCGTGATAGTGTTTTTTAAGATCCACGCACAAGCATAAAACAAATCTAAGTCCATATGCATGAAGTCACAAATCAACTGTAATATAAATGTCCACTACAGTCGTAAATCAAAATGGATGGAAATAAACGGAAACAACTCCACAATTTTATTTATTTCTATAAAAACGTTTTTCATTACATCCTAAATTTATGGCTGGCATAATTTCTGAATCCTTTGTCTGTGGTTGTTAGTAAACAGGCCGTTTGCGGAATAAAGGAATTCCATTCAAGCAGCCTTGCCATACAAAAAAATGGGGAACAAAATAAAAACTGGAGAACAATTAGCGTGATTTAACGGCCATTTCATTAGGTTATATAATTAATGTGATTATATTTTTATTTTCCAAGTTGTTGCTTTCCTGTTCGTGTACTTTTTTTTAATGCCGTGTATCAAGTCAGAGTTTTAACTTTATGTTAACTTCTTATAATATGTGGCAAGAGTGTATTTAAGGTTATCCATTTTCAAGGTGGCCATAATATTAATGTATATTTTCAAGCAATATTCTGAGTGCAATTAACGATTATTTGAACCTTATAATTTTTGCGATATTCACACTTCCCTCAAAGATGCTATCTACATAAAAAAAAAACAGACAGACATCAAAGTTTCACGCCACTAATATTTTTTTTCCCTAAAATAAAAACAACTTGAACTTACGCGGCAGGCCCAGGAGATGGTGGGATAAGCTGGCCTCGTTCGAGTAAGACTGGTCCTTGGGTACTTGTACCTACTGGTCCTTTAAACACAGATAAAAGTGCAAGAAGAGTCCTCCCCACTCTTCTTGCACTTGCCCTGCAGTGGCAGCCTGTAACAGGCTTGTAAAAAAAAAACGAAATTTATAGTTTCTTCGTCTGAGGTTATTAAAAAATTACCTAAGCTGATTTTGATGACACATGAAATCTTTGTCTTCCAGTAACTATAGCCAACAAATATGTTTTATTTAAAGAGTTCTCTATCAAAATGACGACTTTTTGGTTCGTAACTACTTTTGTTCAACATAAAAAATATTACTCCAAATTTAAATATCAAAACAAAAACGCAATGAATCAAAAACAAAGCACATAGATCAATAGTCATTACTGCAGTTGTCACCCCTGCTAGTAATTAACATTCGTACGCCATTAGTTAATTAAAGTGATCTCTTTTAGCAAACTCTATTATGATTAACGTAATTTCTAAATGGGAGAGATAAATTAGTATGATGACGTTAAATAATTAAAAATGTTATATCTTGTTTGTCTTCTTTGTTATGTTATACTAAAACTGTATAACACACATTTAGCCCTCTTCAAAGGGTAAATGTCTACATTAAATCTAGGTAGAACTTGTAAAATATCGGTGGAAGAGCAGTTCCTTCTACTACAAGCAAAACATCACAAGTTGCAGAAATAAACAACATAGAATATTTTTACCCCAGATACCATCCTTGTCTATTCATCAACTGGAATCGGACACTAATATAGTTGGAATCATCTATACTGTCCACTCCTGCTCCTGTCTACTCCACATATACTCTCCAAGATATTTGTCTGCTGCTATGATCATTGGATCTCTGAAAGACATGACCAAATTGACTTAATTAGACTTTCACGGATCTCCGTTTCTTTTATAGATAAACTCATCACGGAAGTTTTTTTAAAGGGGTTTTTTTTTATATCACTAAGGTGGAAAAACAAGCATTCGGCCCACCATGGGAGGTGGTTACCGTAGCCTATAGACGCTTGTAATATCAGGGGTATCACTTGCGCATTGCTGACCCTGTAAAACGAAAGAGGAATAGTTAGGTTGACAGCGCATAAGGGTCAAAGTCCCCCCACTACCATCTCAACGTTTCCTCGCGGAGCACTGGCAACCTTGCTCACCGCAAGAAACACAACATAGCTGAAAGCAGTGTTATTTCACTTCGATTTTCACCTTACTTCCCCAGTCGGGCAGCTCCAATTTGAGTGGAATTACTCCCACTATGCCCTACCTCTCTTAGAGAATTACTTCCACCAAATGGATCTACATAATACTATCATTATAACCACAAATATTTCGAAACAATTGCATATCACCAAGTAATCTATGCCTATAATTACTGTTTTTAGAATATTTGTGTGTCTGTCTGAAAGTTTGTCTCGAATAGACTCAAAACGACTCAACGGATTTTAATAAAAAAAATTGGGATTAAAACAGGAATTTTAACTTAAATATTCATGTATGTTTGTTCATGTTATTGCTTTATCTAACAGGGTTCAGAAGACTAGTATCTAAATATTTGTGGGACAACTAGATGAACGCAGATAACACCACAGGACATTGCTAGTCTGTTATATACATTACTATAGTTGGAAATGTGAAGCAGTAGCTGCGGTACACCAGAAAAAGAATTATAATTTAGAAAAATGTACTCCATCGTTCAATTTGTAACACTTACATTTTTGCAATACCATCTGACCCAATCTCGGTCGAAGCTCATTTAATTAAATTACTGCTATTAGCTCCGCCCCTCCACGATTTCCTTAATTTCTGTTAATTCTTGAACCCATCGACGAACACGATAAAATTTGTTTACACAATTTGTTACTGAAGGTAAAGAATGATTAATACGTGTTCGTTTTTCATAATATTGCCATCACACCTCTACAGCACTATTTCTGGGAATAACGAAATTCTATGGATAAAATGGATGCTTTTGCAAAAGCTTTTCTGGCTTCTGACTACTGCTAACAGCACACAGCTTTACGTGCTCTATGAGGCACGAACCTCCATGTCGGTGAGCTGAGAATGATCACCCATATCCTAACGGTGGCAACCCTAATTGATCTATTGATCAGTGTAGTCACTTAACCCCTCAAAAACAATTTCCAAATAAAAAAGGTAATATTATATTAAAGTCTTGTCTGTTAACATGAACATGACGGCTATACCTTTCAATTTCAACCTCACATTTCAATTTACCTGGCTCGGTTTTATCTTTAATGCCTGGCTGGGTAATTATGCCGCCAGACAGTGGGATTTCAACCCCTTTTTACTTGATATTGGCTAGTATTTTATATGAGTAGTTGTGCTTACGGAATATTATTAAATTGTTTCATTTTCCCTGTATGTGTTTCATGCGAAAGAGTATGAGGCTGAGGTTGACAGATTTCATAGAGAAAATTGTCAAAAATCAACAATTCTTTCAGTTTTGATTTCTAACACTTCGTGAAAATTAGACATTAAAATAAAAATACTTCTTACGGACTTGTTTGTGTTATATTAATATTATTAATAAAACGCGGGTAGACTATATAACAGTCTACCCATGACCATGGACGCTGTAAAGGGTTCGAAAACGTCGGGATTAATAATATCAGTAGGTATACCGCGATAAAATCCGTAAAAGTAGTTTTATTTCAATTCTAGTCATTGAATGATTTGATTGATTTTGAATACACGAATGGCATAGTAACTGAACGATTGGCTTCTGCTGGTGTAAGTTGAACAATTGGCATCGCTACGGACCGCGAGTTCAATTCCGCATGGAATAATATTTGTATGACACTACCAGTGTTTGTGAGATTTTGTGTAAATAAACATAATAATAATAATTAATTATCACTCGCTTAAACGGTCAAGGAAAACATCGTGAGTAAACCTGCATGCCTGAGAGATTTTCTCGAAGTGTGTGAAGTCTTCCAACCCACACTAGGCCAGCGTGGTGGACTATAGCCTAATCCTTCTCATCTTGAGAGGAGACCCGTGCCCAGCAGTAGGACAGTATATGGGTTGATGATGAAACACACAGTATAGAAGGAAATTCTAGGATCCAAAAAATACAAAACTATAAGAAATAAAGTATTTGAAAGACTTTAATTCGGTGAAAGCTGAAACATGAAAGTTGAATATTATTTCACCACATTGATATAAATATAATAAGTAAACCGTTGAAATAAAACAATAAAACAGCGTTCATCATCGTCTCGAGACTCGAGTCCACCCGTGACCATGGACGCTGTAAAGGGTCCAAAACGTCGGGATTAATAATATCAATATACGCGATAAAATCCGTAAAAAGTAGTTTTATTTCAATGTATAATATTCGCGTAAATGTCAGAAATCAATAAGTAAATCGTTATTATTTATGATTAAATATTTGAATTCAAAAGCTACGTAAGATATGTTTATCTTAAGAAGTATTACCTTTATAATTCTTTAGATGTACGTGGTACACCGACGATGATAGTGTTGTAAAATAAAGAAAATTATTTAACTTATGATTAGTTTAAAGAGGTGGACACAAATAACGCAAATCTTCAAATCCGCAGTCAGGTCACGACGCACACAAATAACAAGTGCACTTCGGTAACATAGAATACTTGAGAAAATAGATATGGGGACAGAGATATTGCGGCATGGACGGTTAATAACGTAATAGTTTCTGTTTTGTAAAATTAAAAAGTTTGTAAAAATATTAAACTTTAATGACATATTTAGTAACATACCATCACACCTGTATTCTCTGAAGGGTTAGTCAGAGGTGAAGTACACCTGTGAATGTACATCCACATTTCACCGGTATGTTTAGGTCCTACGTAATAGGACAAGCTTATTGCCATATAACCGAGCCAAATTCCAGCTAAATAGAAATCATGGCAAAACACAATAACACTTTGCCCGACCTGAGAATCAAACCCAGTACCTTTGTGTGTGTAGCAGTCGCGCATATGACCACTAGTCTAATGAACCAGAGAGTTAATATTTTAAAATGATAAATGATATTTATTTCTGGGCTCCGGCATGTCCTAGCTGACGACTTAAGTCTGAAAGGATACGCCGAAACAAACTCAGAGAATCATTGTCTTTTTTAAAGTCCAAGTTGCCCAATAAATAAACTGCTTTGCAGAACCAAAGACCATTTTTCAAAGTCCCTTTTGTTTATTTTTCATAGTGTATTGAGTTAGTTAATACGATGGCAACAAATAAACCTGTTAGCTGTGAATCGGCAGTCGGGTCACGCGGACACATGGGATCAAGTGCACTTATATAACGCGATACACACGAACGAAATATCCGGAGAGAAATAAGAATTACTTTGACATAAAGGTAGTGTACTTTATAATTACCTCTATTTTATTGAATGTAATTAATACCTTAAAGATTTTTCTCAACGGTTTGTGAAGTCTGCCAACCCACACTAGGCCAGCGTGGTGGACTATAGCCTAATCCCTCTCAATATGAGAGGAGACCCGTGCCCAGCAGTAGGGCAGTATATGGGTTGATGATGATGATGAATTAATACAGATGCATTTTTATATACTGTCTAAAAATTATTATAATCAATCTTTTTTATATACCTTACAAATAAAGGTTGTATAAGTAGTTAATTTAATTAAATTCAATAAGTATTACTTATTTGTGTAACGACTTTAAGACCGACTCGAAGGACCAATCAAATAAAAGCACTAACAGCCACATAACTCACTACTCACAAGATATAGGTGTCTTAAGACTTAGTCTCTTGTGCACCCGTCCCAGTCCACCTCACAAGAAAACCTTAGCGAAGTAATAAGAAAAGGTAGAAGTGCCCCATTGAATGATAACTCCGGGCCCTTTGTGTCGCGTCCGTCTTGACGAATCGAATTAAAAGGCTTATTGTGTCTACGTGACAGCGACTCAGCCCCTCACCGACGCCAAGACTTTTTGTTTCAACCAAACTAAAATATTACAGGCCATTCACTAGATCCCACCCCAACTGGGGAGATTTGCTACTTGAATTTGTACTCAATTTTTAACAGGGACCGTTAATTAAGAGAGAGTTGCTCTTTATTGGCGAGAGTAGTCTTAATGCGTTAATTGTCGAAATGCAATCTCGGAAGGGCGTTTTTAATCATTTGAACGTCATATTTTTAATTTAGAAGAAAGTTTTGATGTTTTGATTTTTGTGACGCAGCTAATTGATGAATTTTAATTACAGTCGACTTTGATGGATATTTTGTACCCCTTTTAAATTTATTTATATTATATTTTTTTGTTTCAGGCCTCCTTGCGACATCGAATGCCCTCTCCGTCCGATCAAGGTACAACTTGATATTTTTTAATTAATTGTAGTACGTATAAGGAACGATGAAAATTATTATGGAAATTAAATTTGCAATTAAAATGAAAATAAATTTTATAGAAATTATTTATTAGTTTCAGAAAGCTAAATATGCCAAACGAATTTATCACTCAACATAAAAATTGTTATATAATTTTATTATTGTTAATTTTTTTCTATTTATTATTGTTTGGCTTACTATAACTTATTTTAACTTGCGGTTTTTTTTATAAAAAAACGAGAGGTATATTACTAAAGTCTGCCATCATTTATCGAAGCCTTGAAGAAAAAACCTGGCACTTTCCTTGTACAACATGTCTTAATTATTCATTACATCCCACGACTCCTTGCAGACGCCAACCAAAAAGCGTACCATAAAAATATATACTAAAACGAACACGCACATTAATGAGGGCCGTGCAATATTTATACACAAGCTACCCTAATTGCTAGGGTGGAGAGTGGAAAAAATGGGCAATTTCACGTAATGTAATATGTATATTTAAGGTGAGGTTCCCAAACGCAGCGCGGCCCGGAATTTTGTCGCGGCCGTACTTATTACACGAAACCACTTCAAACGTCTTTCCACGTCGGCTTCGACTATGCTGCCGATGGGAAAGTAGCTCTAGTAAATTTATTAAGGGATTTAATTTATGGGATATCAGGCGTAATAAAATAAATAAAACTGTATACAAATCGTGATATAAATATTATAGTTTATACCTATTGTTTTTCTGTTAAGTACGCATTTAATCATGCTAAGCATTAAAAATTATAAAATTTCTTCCATTTATTTTTAATTGTCCGTGAGACTATTTACTATTGAAGCAAATATGCTTAAATCGTGTGTATACGATATACACTATTATTACAACTCAAAAATTATATCATAAAATAAAGCGTTTTAAAAATTATTAATATTATTGACTTTTGATTTTTTAATAAAAACAGATTTGAAAAGGGCAAAATATGTTTGGTCGCAAGTAGAGTAACTTACCCCGGCACTACGCAATAAGTAGCCGGGATTTTTATTTTTTCAATATGTTTAGGTGCTCAGCTCGCTCCCCTCGCCGCCACAATTTCCTCTTGACGGAAGCCCTCAATCTAATGATATGGCTGTGTTAAAAAACACAAGGAAATTTAATAACGCCAAGAGCCCACAGCCCACGAGAGAAAACAAAGAAAATTTAATTTCGACGATTCCCATATGCTCAATATCGTTGAGAAGTTGCGCACTTGACGCGAAACGTGCAAATTAAAAATATCCCCCTGATATATTTATATTTCAGAAAGACATTGGAGTAGCCTCTTAATAGAATATTAATTGCAAATTAACTAAATAAAGCAAATTTTTATTTGCTCGGCCGTCACATGAAACCGAGCGTAGGAAAAACCAACAGTCGAGCGTGCGGAAATCTGCATATCACGTTACGGGGACGGTAACCCTACGACAATTATACGGGACAAAGCTTAAAACATTTCAAAGGTAAGCAAATTAGTTCCACACTTAATGATCCGACAAAGCGCGTAAATCTTTTTAAAATGCGTGCCCGAAGTGTTTCCTTTTCCTGTGGGGTAAGTAAACAGTACGTTAAAAAATATATTTGCATAATCTAGGGGTGCACGTATGCAAATCCGTGGCCCGTACGGGGAAAGGCGGTGAAAATTGTATCAAATTGTTCCACCGACACGTTGGCTTTGCCGGCAATTTGTCAAGCGAGCAATAATTATTTGGAGCTCCCGGCCTAAATGGCTGACAAAATGGGCTGGCATAAAGCACGTCATTTGTGCTAAACATTATGACGTGTCATTTTTGGGTTATTTATTGTTGAGGAATTCTGATATGTTGTTAATTGTACTGTACTCTTTTAAGGTAAAGCTTAATATTATGGACGCGAGGTAATGAAGGATACTTACATTAAAATTACCTTTGACCTAAGTATTAATATTATCTACATTTTGTGCTAATATATTTTGTGATAACCCCTTATTAGATTAACACATACTGTAAAATCAAAAAATTAAATCCAAACACTCACGTACGTAATCCGGGTAACCCTTTTCCAATCACAAAATACAGGCAATCGGTAAATTCCCACGGTTTTCAATAAAAACAAACCATTGCAAATGGCTGGGAAGGTCTCGAATTAAGCCGCGGGCTCACGGGCCGGTCGCAGGCAATGGCCCGTCCCGACTGAAAAATGTTATGCGCCACCTGTGGCTCGTACGTGTAATCGTATGCGTTTATCTCTGCGGGAACGTATGCACTGGTCCTAGGGTCCGGATGTATCCCAACGAAGATATAGGTATGACTGTACGGAATTAGCTATGATTTTTTCCTTTCAAACAACTTTTTTTGTTTCAACAAATTCCAAATGGTAAGGTTTTCAAGAAAAACACCTTTCTTAAAATGTTTTTAGAATTGAAAGTAATTAAAAAAATAATTTATTTAAGAAACCATAATATTCTTTTACCAATATAATATAAATTAAACGATTCGTTCTAACGACTATGACAACGTAGTTGTTAAGTAGAAATGCCAGCAATCTAAACTTCAAAAATATAAGCTTAGGTAACTTAAATATTAACTACGCATTGGCGCTAAGTCCGCCACAGACTCCCACTATACTATTAAATACTGCTAGAATTTTTGAAATATCTAGTACACTTTATATCCGCGTATCACGTATTAAGTCATGCATCCATTCAATTCCACACCAATAGCCCGAATTTATGCGACGACCAACGTTCGGGCAATTATCATTCACGCAATGACTGGTCCGTGTCCACTCATCGCTCCGAGCGAGCCCTCGATACAGTCCCGCACCCGACCAATTAACACGCCCATTGCATCCTGCTCAATTGACCAAACGATTTATTGACTGAACCCGCTTTTTTACCCAATATTTTTAACATTTTTACCAAGCGTTCAAACAATTTTCCCACGGTTATGAGGTTCTAATAGTGAACCACGGTCCTTTATGAAGCCGAGCGGACACAATAACGATAAAGGTGAGCAGAAAATCCGGACAATAAAGCCTCGACAAAAAAGCTGAGTGGGGGCTAGTTCGGGCCAAATAGTTCGTGAAATTTCGAAGGGTCCCGTAGTTGGGGTACGCGCACTGGACGGGACACTTTACGACGGTTCTCCCAGTAAACCTGCCCATTATGTTGGGTTAAGGGATCGTCGTACTCCAGTTATAAAGATGCCGAACGCTCAGCTAAGATTTGTAGCCGGTTTATGGATGTAGAAGGGGTTGTTGGATGCAGCGGAGGGTATTATGATCATGTCGAGTCGAGAGGTCGTATCATATCCAGGAGTCAACACGGCGAACATGATTGAGGACTTTTGAAAGGGGCAGCTCGGGAATATGGAAATACGATGCTGTTTTTCCGAATTGCAGTTGTGTTTTATTTCAAGTTGTTTTGTATTAGTGAAATGAAATATTTTGGCGTAGTAATCTCGTAACATCTTTGATTAAATGCCAAGTTAAAATAAAAATTCTCCATTAAAAAACCATACACTGGACCATTTCTTGATATGTTTGTAGTTTCAATAAAAACATTTGGAAGCAAAATCAATTCCTAAATTGTTTGTTGTCACTAGCTGAACAAACACAAACGTCCACCATACTTAACGTTTCTATATGAGCTACCTAACACCTCAACGGCACTCAAAGACTGCACTACACCCAGACACACAAAGTTGCCACATTAACATTTCGTTCCGAACATAAAGACTAAACAAAGACTAGCTCTTATTACCTGGTTTATAAAGTTTAAAATAACGCGGGACATTATTTGGTGAATGTAGGCAATAAATTGGTTTACAGGTGAGACATCTAAGGCTAATTGTACATGGCAATCGTGAGCGTCCAGTACAAACAGAGGCAAGGTAAAGGCGTTTACAGGTGTTTGCTAACAGCCCTCACGTAAACAGCTGAGCGCTGAGTTCCTTTTGCGGCGCTCTCCTGCCAGACGGATACTTGGAACCGAGTTACTATTGTTTGTTCATCTTACTGAGCACGGGTTCTGTGTCGTTTGAGCGTCATTTACTAAGAAATGAAATTATAAGATTTTCTAGGAATGAGTTTCGTTACAGTGCAGTGTTGCCAGAAAATTGTTAGCACAGTAAGTGTAGCACATTAAATCTATTATAATATATTGATTTCTGACACTTACTTGATATGCTTGGATCGGCGTGGACCGTGACCATGGCCGCTGTAGAGGCTCCAAAACGTCGGGATTAATAGTATCAATATAACGCCATAAAATTATTAAAAGTAGCTACATAATATAATAGGTATATTTAATAATACCATCACGCCTGTATTCCCCGAAGGGTGGCGTAGAGGTGTACTAATGTACACCCCCAGTTCGCTGGTATTTTTGGGTTCCATGTAATAGGAAACAGGTCTATTGCCATTAACTGGGTACAAACCCAAAGTCTGAGCTGCTACTGAGAATTTCGTAGAAAAGCCTAACAGTTTGCTCAACCTGGGAATCGAACCCAGGACAAATAGCGTAGCAGTCGCGCTTATGATCACTAGTATACTGAGACAGCAGTAGTAAATCTAGTTACTTATTTAGTTGACTGTCGTAAGGTTGTGGACGAATCGGTGGATTCGTCCACTTGAGATTACATTTTCTCTAGTGAAAGAAAATGTAATCTCTTAAATTCTTCTCTGTTCATGGCATAGCATGTCTCAACTCTCCTTTTTTTATCGTACAGAAAATCCTCATGTATGGTCCGCGATCTGGGGAGGTGGCAGAGTATGACCGACTCGTACCGACTAAAGACCGTACTTGCCTTTACTTGCTATAGTGACCATGGGTTCCGTGAAATTCGCCATGATGTGTGAACTGTGATGGTACTGTGATGGTAATTGCCCGGTACTTATACGGTATTTTTTTAAATCTAGCATAATTCCAATTATCTTTCGAAATTGTATGCGTTTAGAAATAAGCCCTAAGAGTTTTAATACTTACTTAATGCTTGCAATTTTTAGTGACAGATAGTCTAGCGCAACACGTTCCTCTAACCTTTGATATTGTGTATGTAAAGAGTTCAAAAATATTCTACAAAGGGCAAAGCTAAACGCTAACCAACAAACATCGGTCGAAAGTAGGAACAGTGGCAGAAGTTAGCAACAACGACTTGTAAAGTTGTATTCGAAAATGAACCGCAAAGGTGGAACATTTCACCCAAAAAGCGGGTGTGGTTGCGAAGCGACTAGGTTGCGGTTACCCCGCCCCACCTCGACACGTCTCGGTCAATCCTTTTGACGCTAACCTGTCGTGTGAACTGACCCTTTGAGCTCTCACCTACGACCGCAAACGTTTTGTGTATTCAGCTTTATGGAGAATTCATTTGGCAAGATCGGACGATCTTGTGTGGGCGTTGTATTTCTCTATACCATCTTTATATACAAAATGTTTAGCAATGTCTGAAAATCCTAATTTAAATCATAAGGATTTACTTAAGATGTGCCAGTATGACGAAACACTATGTCCTGTAATAGGGTTAATTGCTTTTATGTATGTCTTGATTCATAAACTTTAAATAATCATTCACAAAATTGACAAATTTTAAAAAATCTAAGAATTTAGGTCTTACTTTTGACATATCAGACAGTAACGACGCCATTTATTCTTAACCTTCAAATTATTTTTACAAACCCATAAAATTATCGTATCCCTGCAATATAAAAGGTGAAGTATAACATAAAGCCTAAGTACCTAAGCAAGCGGCTTTGGAAGTTTGCTCGTAGAACCGCGGATCTTAGGCGCAAAATATGCAGTGCGCTGGTCCTACTCTGCTGCATATTACATGAGACCAAGTTTTGTCGATTCCTTCAATATTTCACTGGGAAATCCTTTGCTCTGTTGTTTATAAAATTGAATAACTTAAGTCAGTTTCTACTGTTTCCGGAGTGAAATATGATCGGGATAGTAGGAAGATTGTGAAACTAAAATCTGATAACCTTATGTTTCCTGTCCATAAACAAATGGTTTATAAGACTAAGGATCATCATCATTAAACAAAAAGCAGTGATAGCTTAGTGACATGACCATTGGACTGCCAAATCAAAGGTCTCTAGATAGAATACAAGGCACGCTACGCACCTCTAATTTTTCGAATTCATGTGCATAGTAATAGTATCACTCACTTAAACGGTAAAGGAAAACATCGTGAGGAAAACTGCATGCCTTAGACAATTTTTTTTAATTTCAAGTTTAACAAAAATATGAATAAAATTACTTAGTTTACAAAGCAAAATCAATTAATGTTATCATAAAATTAAAATACACGAAGTTAACATCGAATAGCATTCGCAACAATTTCGCGAGAACCCGCAGCCTCCGAGCAGACACGACGAAACCTAATATTCAATACCGCTATCGACTAGTTAATAGCAGCATTGTGCCACGACAATAGTTCCCACATCCAAGGAGATTGCATTGCGACTTAATTTCATTGCCTAATTCACTCTCGTATTTGCTATCCATCCATGTTTGCGCGCCGTTCATTCTACTCAGACGTGGCTATATTTTCCTTTTGTCTAGACGAAATCTTAACGAATATTTAAGTAGTATAAATTAAACGTAAGATGTGTGTGGGCACGCTCTCACCATACGATTCTTAAGATTGGAAGAAAGGTTTTTGAATCTTTGTTTATGTTTTTACATTGCAACCATATGTGTACGTGTAGTCAAATGCATGATTTTGAAAGATATTGATGCAGTAGGTATACTTACCTACATAATTTCAATTATTGTAAGAAAATTTAATTCAGCATAACATACACCTGAAGATTTGGGAAGAGAGAAGCAGAGGTGCCCATGTTTTAGGGCAAGCCTATTGTCATCAGCCGAACCCAAATCCAAACTCCGAGGTGCTTCTAAAATTTTCATAGAGGAATCCAATTACATTTTGCTCAAGCTGCGTCGAACCCTGAAACTCGCTAAGCAGCTGCGCGTGCGACTAGTAGACTAATGAAGCAATTAAACTCGGAAATATGCATTTTAATCATCTTCAACAGCAGTGATATAAGCAGAATAGCCAGAAAACACAAGTGAACCTCAAATAATCATATAGTAACAACAAATGTAAGTTGGAAACGAGGGTGGTATCTCCAAATTGCTCATGTAAGACAAAATTAACCCTCGCCCACATTAACACAGATAAGTCTGCGAGCTCATTTGCGAGCCTTCCGGCTGGCGCTCGTTACATCTTGATATTCTTTACCCCTTCACCGATACCCGCACCACACGAGCAATAAATGGCGCGGAAGGAGCCCGCTATCGCGCCGCCCGATATCTTCCATCCGAATTAATTTCACAACGCTCCTTCTCAGAAACGAACTAAGTTCGCGCACTTGTTATTTCGACGTGCAGCCGAGCGCGCGACTTCTAATCGCGAAGAGTCGCGAGATAAAATGGCGACCCGTAATTACCATAACGCGCCTTTCGAAGATATGTGGAGAATCTTAATGGTACGGTGGCTCCGTAAATAATGGGCTCTTATGGGAAAGTTGGTAAAGAGCACTGTTTCGTGTGTAATTTTAAGGGTTTCCTGGCTCACGTGCTTTTTGAATAATGTGTTAAATACGCGGCGCTCTAATGACGCTCGCGTTTGTTTTGATATAAACTTAGACAATAGATCCAAGTTTACGTTTGCTCCAATGGCGTCCTTGTGCGTTTGAATAATTTTAATTTTAGCGTGACAATACTACTTGTATGAATTGGCTCGTTTAATGGTCCCCGTTTATCTTGTAGTGCTTGTCGAGAACTTTTGTTGTGAAGTAAATCGGTACGAAATTACTAACCTTGTAAACTGGCATTAGTATAATTTTAGAACTTCTTTGTTGGTACTGCGTTGAGTCGCTTGGGGTACCGCATAGATAAATAGCAACACCAGTTAATTATTAAGGTAAAATGCATCTAAGAGCGGGTGCACAAAAGCGTTTCTGGCGCGATCGGGCTATCAGCCGCAGGATGCAGAATGTCGCGCGCCAGTCGCGATTACGCGTGAATTATGAGCTATTTCTGAATTGTGGTCGCCCGCGGCACGTCGCGGTGCACGCCGTTTCATAGCTTCTTTCGTTCCACGTAATTAGCCCTTTATTTTAGATATACCGCAATTGTTGCCTCAAGTTATAATTTATCTTATGTCGGAACTTTTAGCTAGCAATATGGAGTCGCCGCATTGATAAAAAATATCTAAAACTAGGTCCCTAGTCCAAACTTTTAAAGAAATGGTGTTAATTTCATTTCAGATACTCACAGACATTTCATCAGAATTACCTATTTCCAGACGTGTTATATTAATTCTAGCATATCTTATAACCTCTTATTTTATGTCAAAAATGTTTAGAAGCAAATATATTTTCCCACTAATAACTACCTAGTTATTTAATCAGTGTTACCACAAAACTTACAAGGGAACATCAACCTTCAAAAGTTGAAGGTAAAAAATGAAACAAAAATACTATTCTCATCAAGGAGATTGATATTCAGATTAGTATTAATAAAACAAAATTAGTAAATAATACGATAGTTCACCATATTAGACATAACAGCGGTTGTGCCAACATTTGCTCACTGCATTGTTCCGTATGCATATTTGCGAACTCAGCTAATACGTTTCAAAATGCTCGCAGCATACACAAAACGGTGTACACCTCCGTACAAGGAACGTGTTCGCTCAAATTACAAGCATTGTAAATTAGGACCAAAAACAGTTTCATTTTCCACACGACCGCTGCAGCTAATATTGTCTCACCCCTGAAATATGCATCCTTACCTGCGAGAATTGCCTGGATATACTGTAATTGTTGAATATACCACGTCGTTTAATCCTAGCTACATCTTTTGGAATGTTCGAGAATGCAGCCAAGATTTGCAGGCAGTCTGCGGCGGGGACTTGGCCTCGGGCCTAGCGCACTTAATACTCAGCTTAACTTCACTTGGGATTTCTCAATGTGTCTTACTGCAAACCCGTTTTAGCGACACAACTAAGTGTGCCTGTAAACAAACATTAAAAACTCGTTTACTTTCGAACCCTTTTGAAAAGAGTTAAGTTGTAACGCCCCGAAACCTTCGAGCCTCCTGAAACTCAAGCTACTGCAAACAGCCGTGAGGCGTCGTCGATGAAATTGCAAAAATGTAAAAGAGCTAATGTTTGCCCACCTTAAACCCCTTCCCGACCCCACGTGCCGGCGTGACGAGCCGGATAAAAGGCTTTAATACACCCTCATCCCTTATTACGAAACTTGAAAAAGACAACAATATAGATCCAATGTGTCGCGGGCGCGGGCAATCATACGCGCATCAAAGGTGACGCGCCTGCGAGCTAGCCAAGTGTGGAGACGCCTTTATGTAACGACGTTTTGTATTAGCATTCTGTATGGAAATGTCGAGTCAAAGGGCTACACGCGTTATGAGATCTGAAACAATACGGATTGTGACAATCCTGTTTCCTTCACACGACAGGAAATGGTATTCGAATGTTTAATGAGAAACCTCGGTTCATGTATCGCAGATGCGGATACCTAGAACGTCTGATTTTACATTTTGTTACTTTGTTTGCAGATTCGTTTAGTGTTTTGATACAGGGAATATTCGGACGCCGTATTTTTATTTTCATGTGACTGAAATGGCTTTGTGAGACGAAATGTCATTTCTCACCAGTTTGTCACCAGGAATGATTCCTGGTCCTTTGTACGTTCCAAAAGACCAATATCCCACAAGGACCAAAATGTTCTTCTTAGTAGTACCTACCTCCATACTTCTTGCTTGAACACATCAAGTAGTCATTACGGCCCTCGTGAAAAATCTCAGCGAGGCTGCTTTGCAAGTCAAAACTCCTTGGGGTACACTTGGCTCCTCCCGTACCTCGGTACCCCGGCACCGCTGCTGAGCGCGTGTGAACATTTTTCATATTGAGCTCCAAGATACAGGTGACGTGTTAAATGGCTCGATGTTTAAGATTCAAACAAGGGAAGCGGAGTATGTGTGGAGTAAGTGCTACGTATTGTATTTAAATCATACACTTAAATATATGATTAAAACACAACATTTTATGCGAACGTGCTTATTTCCCATAAAAGTATTATTTGATAATGTTCTTTTCAAATATTTAACAGAAATATTCGGAAGGATCGAACTTATCGCAGTTTTAGCTGTATAAGTTTTATGCTAATTATATAATCTCTTTCCAATATGGGTTACACATGGAGACGAAGTCCATACGTAGAAAAATATACTCCAAATAAATATTTTAGTATTTTATTTTGCTTTTAGATAAAATTGAAGTGTTAATCTAAATAAGTTATAATAAATAAAGCAAAAAAGGCACTTTACAAGGTTAGGCAGAAGTGTACTAACACCCACAGTGTACATGGTCTAAACTCCGAGCTGCTACTGAGAAATAAAGAGCAATACCCAATAACACTGCTCGACCTGGGAATCAAACCTGTGGTGTGGCAGTCGTACTTACATCCACTAGACTAATGAGGCCATTTCTTAATAAATGAACCCGTTTTTCTAATATTTTTCCATAATGTATCGTGTCACTATAAATAAAGTATTTTTTCTTTAAACGAACTACATTTATATCTAGAAAATCTGTTTAACGAAACATACATTATATTTAAATTGTAGTGTCGAACGCTAAAGTTATAATTAATATCTATTTACCTTCTAAAAATTCACATTCACAAGGTTAACGTAGGTAAAAGAAAAAATATATATATTTTAAATATTTCTACTCTTTAGCTCCGTAATGATCTCTGCTCATGACACGTCGAGGTAGGGTCTACGCCTGATTTACGTGCCCAAATGTCGGCACATCCAGAGCAGGTGTGCTTGTTCAACTTAGAAATTAGCACTTTTAAACTGCCCACAAAATTCTGTAATTTTAATGTGGAATTTTTATTTAAATTGCACGCATCGTAACTAAAACTCATTTTTGATTAGACTTTATAATCACTTTCGCAGACTGATATTTGTGCTGAATATAGCATAACATATTTTATTTTTATCTTCACGCCTGATTTTCCCAAAGGGTTTGGCAGACGTGTAGGTACTGTACTCACAATTCGCGGTTTCTTAGGTCTCATATAGTAAAAAAAGGAGGTAAAAGTAAGTATAAAAGTAAGCTTAATGCTGGAAAAATTTAAGATCATGGCTGCTACTGATTCACAAAAATAACTTCCTAATATGGGAATGGAATTCAAAACATCACACTCAGCAACCACAATTACGATCGCTATAGCCAATGAAGTAGTTATTTTCTATCTTTTTGTATATTTTTGGCATTTTCCATGCTAAGATTTTAAAGTTATTTAGAAAAGGAAAAATTCGACCGCGGGCAGGATTCGAACCTGCGTTCGACATTGAACTAACTGTAAAGTAAGTTGTGTCGGTTGAAAAGCAAAAACTTGCATTTCAATAGGTGTTACTGACGTCACCATAAAGACGTAAATTCAGTATGTGAAGGAAAAATTCGACATGACGGGTAGGTATCGCGGTGGCTTAGTGGTCATAGCGTCTGGTGTACCTAACCAGAAGACGCAGGTTCGAATCCTGCCCGCGGTCGAATTTTTCCTTTTCTAAATAACTTTAGTTATTTTCTCCTAAGCACCCATTCAGGTACTTTCTTGGTTACCGCTAAGATATTCTATAGCTTAGGTACTTACACTTAATATGTTATTTTTGCGTTGATGTATTACATATCCTCCCCAACTAAATAAATCGATAAAACTCCCATTCAAGTGAACACAAGATAAAATCTATCCCGCACATGTTTCTCGACACATCGTTAAGGCGACGTGTACACCATTACATAGAATTATTCCGTCGTCCGCAGCCTCCGCAAATTGACATTCAATCAGTGTACACCCACATTGTTTCCCTATCAATCCTTATTGGGAGTTGGCACACGCGCCGATATGCCGCCATCAAAACGCAATTTGTTTATGAAAATTTATTGTATTCGCCATTACCGTGGATTCTTTTCCCTTAGCGACCCCGCGGAACGAAATCACCTTATTCAATTCCCTTTTTGCATACATCACATACGGCGCCTTAGAGGGGAACATCGCGGGTTTTGTCTGTACACGTGAAGCGCGTTTGGGACGCGTGTTCGCTTCTTATTAGTCTGGATTGGATAAAGGTTTTTCTTATATCGCTTGGGGATAGGAATTTTGTTTCTTCTGTTACAACATGTTTTACTTGCTTTTTGGCTTTGAAGTAGTTTTATAGCTCCACAATCTGCGAAAATTAGTAACATACTAAAGATTTGTTTTTTTTACGCTAACCGACTCAAAAGACCAAAATTATTGTAAAAAAAAATGACAGGAAATGTCACCTGACGTTTTGACAAACAATCTGCTGCTGATAATAATCAATCAAACCATAATGACGGGTTCCACGTGCATTTCTTATCCTCCCAAATGCGGTGACGAATCACCAGAAAATTTCCAATTCCGAATGCCGGCTGAAATCATTTATCAGCGCGGAATTAGCGTGCCTCACACGGTTGTCGATGGTAAGTGGCGCGCGCGATATGACTCGCGTTCCCTTCTGTCTCGTGGATTTGCGAAAAGAATTGTCGCATATATCACAGTTAATAGGGTGCGGAGAGAGCACTACTTATGCCTAATGCGACAAGGAAACATGCTACGCGCCCGTACGCCCGAATACATTCCCAGAAACTGGATTTTCAATGGCAATAAATATGTGAGTGAGCCCAGCTCCTGCTTTTTGAGAAAATATGAAGCCTATTCCATAATTCATTTGTCGTTTGTTGCATCGATTTCGTATTAAGGATGTTTTTGTGATCGTGGATAATTTATGTGTTGACGTTGCGGGGGTCTAAGGTATAAGTGGAGGTGGGTTGCACCTGTAGCGATACAAAAATGTGACATTAACCCCTTTCCCGCTGACATAACAATAAACCGTGACGTGGTCGTAAACATGGCGGGATGAGACTTCGTAAAAAGCAACGATGATGGTAAATATGGACTGGCGATGTCTTCGCGACGGTAAAATGTTGATAAAAACAGTCTTACATCGTTACAGTTAGGGTTATTCGTGAAGCTGTTTTTATTGATTTATTACTCGCAATTTTGGTAAATGATAAATGATTGAAAAATGATTTGGCATAATATAGATGTGTCGATATTTTATCTCATAAGCTAACTATAGCCCGACGATATAAACGAACCTTAACGCTTGGTTTAATACAACTAAAAACAATTTAGTTGTTTCACTGACTACTGCACTAAATAAATAAATTAATTAAAATTTATTTAAGTGACTAACAGAAAACACACACTTAAACAGGTTTATCTAGTTATGAAATTTTGCACTGAGTTTCCTACATAACATAATATATGTATATGTGTGAGTGTCAGAGGATTGGGAAAAACACTAAAGTTAGTCACATCATTCATAGTATTGTTTCCAGGATGAAACAACATTGTGCACAACATTTTTTTTACAAGTATTTGAAGTAATTTGGTTACAGAAGATAATTAAGTAAGTATCTACAAAAAAATAATCTTATAATAGTTTGGAAGATATCTATTTTGTTCATATTTTAGGCTACGGCTACACAACATAAATGCTAATACGAAGCAGTATGAATGAAAATCAGACCATAAAAATGTATCACAATTATTTTGATATATCGCTAAAGTTTATCGCCCTTTGAAGATGTTCCTTAAGTCTATAAATTAAGGCCGAGACGTAGCCGCAGCCATAAAACCTAATATACGTAATCTTTATTTCTTACACGGGGTTAAACCAGCAGATTATGCTAAATACTCGTTGGTATTATTGCGTATACGAGGACCGCATACCTAACTAGAGTTTATCAAACGCCCCTAAAAAGCTGTTATATTTTCAACACATGATTATGTAAAAGAATTCCGAGCTTCGAGATTTGAACGTGCGAGGGAAAGATGCGTGTCGTTAAGACGTGGCCTCCAGATTTGCATCTTTACCACTCTTTTGTGGGGTGTGTTTTCTCACGATGATACTAAATGTTACGTGTGGGTAGATTTACTGTATGGAGCTTGGAATCGTCGTTGTGTATGATAAACACAGCCGTTAAATTGGTTCAGTTTGTTTTTAAAAAAAAAACTTTGCATACACTAGGATTTTCTCCTCTGCCGTGGGTGATCTTGTATCTCCTCTGGCGATTTTGTAGCGCAGAAACCAATCGTTTCCCATTCGACAGACCATTTGCGTTTTTTCATCATCGTTTCAGCGAAATGGACCAGCGTTTTCTGGGCCTTCCTCGGCGTCGACGGCCGACTCCAGGCAACCATTGGGTTACCATGTTGGCCCATCTCTCTAGGTGCATTGGTCCATGAAAAGTCCGATGAAGGGCAACCTACCATCGTCGCTAAAAAGCTTATCCTGTCAAGAATATAGGTATATAAATATTACTAGTGCATCTACTGTGATCTAATTCTCTGTATCACCCTAAGGTTTTCCGGCTGAAAATGCCTAATGGTATTAAGACCGCCTTTGTCCGCATAAAGAAGAAATCAATAAAATATTGTTGTTTAATACTACAACTGTTCATACTATTCACATTATTAGAGACTGCTTGCAAAATGATAACAACGTAATTTTAACCTTCGTAATATTAACGGACAGTTTTAATTGTAAAACAGCTGTCCATTCCCCCAATTAGGGCTAATCTAAATAAAAATCAAGTTTAAAGCGACGTTTCGCTTAACGTAGCTGTGAGTTAACGAATAATTGATGAACTACACTATTTCAGACCGCTACAATGCAAAGCTTTTTCAAACTGACGTTTAAAATTACCGATTTATTTTAGTTGACGTACTGAATCCTGTGCCGCTTAAATAAATAAAGTGACGGTAAAATGAGACCTGTTTTAGCGTTTGCTTTAACGTTGTCAACGCAATGTGTCATTCATAATTTTATTTTTAGGAGGTTTGTACAACGAGTTGGTTAATTAATTAGCGCTTAATAATTTCTATCCACCCTTTAAACAATTGACAGACATGTATGTTTTGGTTTACGTGATGATGAAGCTTATGTAGGCTGCCTTGAGGCTAAAATGTATAAAGCCAAATTGGACTCGGGTTTTACTCAGTAAATCAACTAGGTTACTGTCCATTGAACCAGCTCATTACTCTATAACTTTACACTGATTCGCTTAGCCTCTTACTGAGCTGCAGTGAAGTTCAAACCGGCTTTATAGATTTACACAGCGTAAGTATACAAGTAATAGTACAATCCTGTTACTACATTTTCAACGATAAAATCTAAGAATTAATCATAGATAAACTAGAAAAATCAAACGTAAAAAGAGCAAAATGCACCGTTCAACCAAACGACTTCCCCGTCAAGTTAATAACACAAAACAAATTACAAAGAGAATCACCGTACAGAACCAGAACAATTAATCAAAACATTGGGCCGTTGAAAAAAATGAATAATCCTTGCGAGTCGGAGTTGAGTCATTATTATTATTTAAATCTTCAAAATTACTCGACAAAACTGCGCGATATAGATATAAGTCTGCAATAACCCAT
This sequence comes from Acronicta alni, assembly GCA_964056405.1. Taxonomy (NCBI): domain Eukaryota; kingdom Metazoa; phylum Arthropoda; class Insecta; order Lepidoptera; family Noctuidae; genus Acronicta; species Acronicta alni. The sequence goes on along the minus strand of OZ043918.1, from coordinate 5,206,101 downwards.
TTGGGAGGATAAGAAAAAGGGATGGTAGTCATTAGCATATAATGACAGTAATTAAAATACACAAATAGAGCTATAAAGAAGGCCCGGCGGTGAAGGGTTGTCTTCATCATCGCCGGCGTGAATTTATACATGGCAAATATTTTGGTAGCGGCTGAGACTCAAGAATTAAGAACAGCCTTGTTTAATTTATTAATTAATGGAGCCAGTGTTGCGGAGACGATTATGCCAGAGGAACTGATTACCCTATCTATGAGTAACCGAATGCAAATATTTTTATGGAAAATGGATCACTCGGTTTTGCAGAGAAACGCCACAATGAGGTCACAATATAAATCTATCATTTTTAGGAGAAACGCCACACTGGCGTCACTACATAAATCTATTATCTCAATGGTATTTATAAAATATAATCTATTGGGAGACCTTTGTTCAGCAGTGGACGTCCCGGACTTATATGATCATAATTATGAGATGTAAATAATAATATGATGATTTACATCATAAGGCAAAATTTTTACGATCACTTAAGCATTCATATGAATGTAGTTGAGTATCTTCATAAGGACTTACACCTAAATATAGGTATTAAAATTATAGAGTTATTTCCGAGCCCAACGCTGTTTATTAAGTAAGTGTTCGCTGGGTTTTTCATTGTTTTTACTATTACATACATGTATAAGTACTGTAAAAATGTTTAAGTTTTAAGCTACGCTTAATGGCAACAATGTAACTAGATAGTAATGTTTTCTCTGTAAGTGAATTTATAATTCTTTTGAGAAAATAAAGATCTTTAACCGTAACGCTCCGAAAGTAGATTTCATCTTGTCATTTATCTTGTCTGTCTTTGATTTCTTCCTTGGTGGCAAGAAACAGCGGGATAAGAAATATTTATTCGTAAAAAAAGTCCTAAAATATTACCTTTTAATAAGTGACTTAATAAAACCTACGTGTACAAATTCATTCAGTCACGATTATGGGCAAGCCTTTCACTGGAATGATTTCAATTCATTTCTCGTCCCCGCTCCACCGCCTCGCAGACAATGGCGGGCTAATTACGAGATGTAAGGCTTTATTAACGCAATCGCGTGGTTATTAACATAAAAAAATAATATTTACTGGGCCCGGCGCCGGCGAAAGTGCTTAATTTACGAATATTGCGGCATTTCGCTCGTCTCAACCCTTCCGTCTTACAAATAATTGCAGCGGTGTTACGCCTTGAGAGATGGGATAAGCGTCAAGATTAAAGCTCATCAGAGTCGTTACTTTAAAATAAGATTTAGAATCCTAATGACTAACATTAGACAATACTTGAAACTTTTCAAGGCGCGTAGTGTATTGATATTCTACGCACATCGTCTAAATTTGATTTAAAGGTCTTAAATAGTCCCTTCGCAGATTACCTATTGATATTTTAATGAAAAGCCCGTCCCTACGTCGATTCGAAAACGTCAATATTAGCATATAAATAGCGAGTAAAATATGACATCAGCATTTTAATTTTTCTATATTACGAAGCGATTTACAAATTAGCGGGTAAGAAAATCGCCGAAGAAGACTTAGGAGGGTCGACCTGCCCGCAGATGTTCTATTTAAATGTAAATTTTGCACCGACACGCCGACGACACGGATAAAAAAAATAATTTGGAATCAAAATATTTGACAGCACATCACAATCATTTGTAATTTTAATAAGTGAAGCTTACGTTTTAAACGTCTCAATAAACCAGTATCATATTTTTTGTAAAAAAAATAAGTTTTTTTTTCTTAAAACTCGAAAGTCAAAACAGGAAGGAAAAATTAACAAAATTTGACAGCGGTATTTAATCAAAGCTCGCAACAAACACAACGGGAGGGTGACAATTGCACGCACCGGATGGAAAAAAAGAAAGTATTCTTTTCAAGAAAGGGCAACAATGACAAAAAGAATTACGGGAAGGACCGCGGCGGAAGTGGAAGTGACAGATCGCCGTCATGGCCGACAATGGTGGAAAGTCACACCTCTTGTTTACGGGACGTCGAGCACGCTCCTGAATTAGCTATCATTTACTTAAGCACTTTATATAATTAAGTGGAGCGGCCATTAGTGTCACGAGGGTCGCCATATTCTTTCATTGCCGTTTCTAATTGCACCTATTAGTTGGGTGGGTGTAAGAGGACATGTGTGAACGTGTTTTATTTAGACGAAGGTTTGGTAAAAGACGGTTTTACCTTTAAAACTGTATTGTTAGTTTTGACAATTCTCATTTTGGAATATAACATATACATATGTGGGGCTCGTGGTTAAGTAATAACTAAGCTTATTAACTGATCTGCAAGGTTAAGCTTAGCTTGTCATGCTCAGTCTGAGGATGGGTAGCCATTATTAACACATCAAGACCCCTCCGTGCCTCGGAGAGCACATAAATCCGTCAGTCCTGAATAATATGAAAGCTATGACAACCGTTAGTGGTAGCCAGTAGCCCAATAACCCTAACAACCAGTCTATCCTAAGGATATTTCCCCGAAATTGGGTAAACATAGTTGGGAAAAGGGACGGAGGATGATGGTTACCATCACGCCTCTATTCCCCAAAAGGTTACGCAGAAGTATACTAAAGTATAAAATAATAACAAATATTCTTGGACAATTTTTACACAGCACCATCTAGTTTCAAACTAAGCAGAGCGTGTACTATGGGTAAGTACTATATAATAATTATATACTTTTTTTTTAAATACATAGTGAAAATGTTCATCACATAAATATTTGTGTCCTGTGGGCATCGCACCCACGGCCTCGTGACCAGCAGTCCGGCACGCTGACCAATAGTCCACAGACATCGAAGAACACGCAGTAGGGGGCCAGTCTATTCCTATTATTATTAAAAGCCTGTAATATCCCAGTGCAGGGCGAAGGCCTCCCAAGCCCTATTGCTATTAACTGGACCAAATCCAAACTGAGAATTTCATAGAAAAACACGCTAATGAGACAGTTTACGTACACACAGTCTTTAATGAAACATAATGACGTTTAGTCATAATAAAGTTGGGAAAAATTATTGCCATTAACTGGGCATAAAACAAGGCTTCTAGCTGTTGCTGAGAAACTCAATACCACTGCTGGACCTGGCAATCGAGCCCAGAACCTAACTTTCAGCAGTCGGCATAAGCATCCATAAGCCCAATGAAACAAACTTCTGTGAAAAATTCTTGGCTAAATCTTAACGACACGTTTGGCGCAGCGGCTGAGCATTCGGCTTCTGTGCCACGGTTTGTGGGTTCGATCCCCGCACGGAACAAATGTATGAACCAAAGGTAGTTCCGGGTCTGGGTGTTTGTGTATGTGATAATTTGTGTTTGTAAACGCACCCACGATACAGGAGAAAATCCTAGTGTGAGGCAACGTTTTAAAAAAAAATCTGTAACTAAGCTTTAAACAGCTAAAATTATATATATAAACAATATATGATAATATATATATGCAAATAATGTATAAACTTAAATATATATAACAGCCATAATACAACATTTACTATAATCCTATATAAATGGTAATTTAATAATACGGAACAATATACAGGCATGACGAATGAAACGCGTTACAAGCTATATTAATTAAATACAAGATGATCTGGAAATCTTCGAGAGCCGCCATTTTAAATCCACATTAATCCCCTTTGCATCTCAAATTAACGAATCGATCATAATTGATTAAGTACAGCGGCAAGCTAAGGAATACCACAAAGGAGTCCATTCGTACTACTGAGCAAAACAAAAACAACCCCCCTTTTTGACCGACCGAAAGCGAAATCTGGCTTTGTTCATTTACTCGGTAAACCGATAATTTCATTAAACAACAAAGTGGGACTCGTCGGGAGTTTTGTAAACACGGCAAGAAGCCAATGTCCCCTAAGATGGGAAAATCATTCGGAGAAAAAATTTCTTGTCTTAGCACAGCGCGGCGAATTAGAAATCCACGGACCCCTGCTTGTTTGCACCATAAAAAAGGTGGAAATTTAATTAAAATCACTGCACTGATTTGCCTTACAAAACAATCTTATAAACAACCAATCGAGTTTTAATTAAACGAGCTAAAAAATGTAAGTGTTGCAAATAAAAATCTAGAAAATTTTATCAAAATTATTTCACTATTCGATGAATATCGAGCTCCTTAACCCTTGCTCTGCGAACGATCCAGTTAATAACGTAAGCGTAACCTAAAACGGGTGCATTCCGCACGTTAAAAATATCGCGGAGTAATTTGGAGCATTCGGGTGGGCTACTCGCATTTAAGTTAGGTAGCGGGCAAATTAAGCCGAACCCCCGATATATTGCGTTTGTTCTTTTGATGCCGTCGGTGAAGGGTTAAAGCCAAGAATGCTTTGCTTTTTATAGTGAACTCAATAAACTGGGGAGCTAAAGTTGTGATGGATGTATGAGTACCTCCACCATATTTCGATGTGGACTGGTGGGTTACTAATAATAATGTGATAATGTCCTTTTCCCTGACGCTCTCAGAGCAGAAATTTAGAGTAACGATAAAAACAATCGGGTGTGAAAATGTTGCGGAACCGTTGCAGCTACGATTGGAGAAAGTAGAATAGGTATATAAATGACAATTAATTTATTAATAAAAATACATCATAAATGTGAAAACTGGTGTAGGTATCCCAAACCATGAATAATATGATTCATCCAATCCAAAAATAAATCATACGAAGACATTTAAAAATAAATATCATACGCCAAACGTTAGCTTGAAAAATAGCCCGATTTTTATTTCGATATTATAAATTATCCACACACGAGTATCCACGAATACTCGTTATACAAAGCCAATGAATTATACCTCAGTCAGGTAATTAGACCGAAAATACCATTAAATTAATAAATAAAAAACAGGAGCGGGCCCCATCGGCTCTCAGAACGACGCATAGGCCCCTCAGTCGAATAAATTTATGTAAAAATTTTCATTAATATTTTTGAGGCCGACCGTCCGCTCGCCCTTGGGAGTGAAAATCGAGTTCGCGGTCGCGATGGAAAAATGCAAACCGAAAATTATGGGGTCCCTCGCCTTGTATTTGCTTATGAATACCGGTACCTGCACGACCCCACATCGTGAAATATAAATATACGACACGATACGGGGAAATAAAATTAAAACAACAACGGTATCACGAGAAAGCCGATTGTGTAGAACGGTCCGACAACGATATGTAACTTACCTTTTTGGGGATAGTTTTTTGTCCGCCTTCGACCTTTAAGGCTGTAAGTACACTATGAAAAACGCCCCTCTAAGGATCTTTTGAGATTATGAAAGATTTGTGAGTCGTGGAGTGGTGCCCGCGGCCGGTCGCACTGAGCTTAAGAGATTTAAATCGCTCGCTGGCCCGGAATGCCAGATACAAACAGATTTCTTACTGCCCCGCGTAGAAATGATATCTTGGAACGAGTGTACTCAAGTTTGGGGTAGATAAACGCATATCTGTATGTTTTATTGCTTTTGAAAACTTTGTATTTTATATGAAAGTTAGGATTTCATTTTAAATTTTGTATTCTATACATTCTGAGTTATTCTAAGGATATCTAAACAATGGCAGATATAGTAACTTTTGATGAGAATACCTAGAACTCAAAGAATATCATCACAATTCGTTGTTTTTTATAAGTAGCCTTAAAACAAAAGCCATTTATTTGACAAAACTCTTGATTCACTTTCCTATTACAAAACCAATAAATATTTTTCAAAGCGATTTCCTTACACCTACAGTTAATATCCCACTCCCCGCCACAATGCAAGCGAAATCTGTAAGCGATATCTGAGCGAAACCTGTAAATCTTTCAGGCATTTTTATATTCGGCGAGTTCCCCGAGCCGAGGGCTAAGCAGGTTGCTCTCGCGCCGCCGCCCAGAGATTATATCTTGACACTTGATGGATGAATGGTTATTGGATCTCAACATTTTTATCATTTTGATACAGTTGGCCCAAGGTGTAGTTTACCTCACTGCAGGGGACACAGTTTACTGATACATTTTTCAAAGTGAACAAGTTTTGTATGCGTTGCGGTTTATCGGTGTTTTGAGATTGACTGGATAGAAGAAGCAAACTGCGGTGAAGTGTAGTTACTGCGCCGAAAAGTATGTCATTTTCTATTATCATTCTTATTTTCATCATTCTATGTGACACACATTATTTTTTTAAGCAGAAATATTTCTTCTAAGTTCTAAATTTAACCTTAAAATTTTGGTGGCACGACATTGACGTGTCAAAGGAACTAGAGCCCTACCTACTTTTTATTTTCTTAATTTAGAAGTTGTAATTTTTTAAAATATTGTATTAATATTATTGTATTATTGGATAAATTTCCATTAAATAATCTAAATTCCTCTTAATAAGAGAGGAGACCCGTGCCCAGCAGTGGGACAGTTAATGGTTGATGATGATGAATCTAAATTATTTGTTTATGAAATAGTAACCAATCAGTTTAAAAAAAGACAAATAAAATATTACTTGCAAAAGTCAACCACTAGACTATAACTCGTATTGAAATCATTGTCGATAAATCATAATGATGTATGTGTTCGCGATCCAGTGCTTGTCGGGTGTGAAATATATAAAATTGGCAATGTTCTTAACGTGCATTGGAGCGGCTGACACTGCGGCCCGGTCGTTTGCACTCTTTACTACACCCCTATCTCACACTTCATATCACGTACGGTGTGCAAAATAAAGTGCTTGGTTTATGTTGAAACTGATATTTTGTGAAACCGTGAAAGCCCGCTAAAATATTTTAGTGTTGTGGTTATGATAATGGATATCTATCGATACTTAGTGTAGTTTCCATGACGTACCTCAATTAACTAGTTTATCAGGCGTAAACCTTCTCTTTTATATTTAAAAGAAAATAATAATGCACAAAACAACCTATGTACAAATTGCAACCTATAAATTAAAAGTAATATAAACAAAAAAACATAACGTAATTTAATACCTGCTACTCAACAACCAACCCCAATAAACAGACACATTTTCACCTTTTTTTCTAACCCTACACTCATTTTTCCAGCCGCTTTGGCGCGCATCATAAGCGATATGTGGAGAAAAACGCGCGCCACCGTTAGCAGAAACATATCAATTCAATTTGAGCTCGAGGTACCCGTGAAATAGGGCTGTCCCGCTAAATCATTGCACCTACCCGCGATAAACATCGCCTTTCTGTTTTATTACATATGACACAGGATTTTTCTTCGAAGGCAAGTTTTTGGTAAAGTTAGGACTTTAGTAGCTCCTTTGAAATGTTGTGAATGCTTTGGGAATGTAGATCACAATTGCTTCGGCATTTCTTTTGTATGTCTCCATGAATCACGACTGTGATTCATATTGGTTCTGATATTTGTTTATACTGTGAAATATTTCGTAGAATTAAAATATTGTTTACTGGTACTTGGTGCTAGGTACATGAGTGTTCATAAAATAAAAGCAGTCACTGTTCAAGTTGCGTATGAAAAGACCATTCTAGAACTAATTTACCGCCAACCCTAAACAGCTAAAAGCCAAAAAATATTAAGCAGCTCTTAAAATTCATACATTCTTACAAAAACACCGCAAACGACATTGTTAGTTGAGCTTATTGTACAATTAACCCGCCCCTGCTAATAAGACCGAAAGACCTGCTTCAGTAAAAATTCAACGCGTCATCCACGGCTGAGTGGATATAAAAATTAAAAATGCACACGAGCCCGCAATGCCTCAAGGAAAATATGTTAAACCGGGCGAATGCTTCGTAAAATTTTAAAAGCACTGTCCTTTTTTCTTTTAACAAGCCCTGTTTAAGATTTTTTCTTTTAAAAAATCTAGTAGGTACATCGTAAGTTCGTGGCGTAAATATTTCAATTTTTTTCACTTTGCGAGAGGTTTGTTTACGCTACCGAAAACTAACATTGTGAAACCTTTTCAACTTTCTTAAGCAATGCTGACTCATAAACAGGCTGGGTCTTAATTTCTGAACTTGTTACAAGAAATATGAAACTTAATTTTGCCGGAATAAAACCGCACGTGTTCAACCCGCGGAATAAATGCAAAACTCAACGAACACATGTACCAATAGATAGCTACCGATTTAATATCCCACTCATAATTGAAGCGAACGTTCTTCCGAACCCATTACGGGAGCTCGTAGACTAGTCGAGGCTTGGCGAGGTAATGAACTCACATTATAAATGCAACGAGGCATCGCCTCCGATGCACCGGGAACACTCTGACGCGAAGAATTAATTCATTTGCATGTAAAACTTCACCTACGGCATGCTACTTAAGATTAGGTATGAGATGCTGACGGATCGATATTCAAAGCTTGCTTGTAGTCTTGTATGTTGAAGTAAACTCATACTTTTTTGTTCAGTGTTCAAATTCGACCTCAGGCAGGACTCATATATGTATTCCGATTTGATATTCCGGACGGTTTAGTCAACTAAGCTACCGATATTATGGCCCGTGATGTCGAATTTCCTCTTTCAAACAATCCATCGAAATATCTTAATATGAAAGTTTAGCATTTTAATGTTTTAATTGTCGATAAGAACATAATTTGGGTTAATCGGTTTCGAAGAGCAAACCTTAACCAAATAAAACCTACATTATTATGTTATTAACAATACACACCTCAAAGTATGTTAATACAGATTTTAAATCCAAGGTTCATTATTTATATGTATTATGTTATGTTTATATAATTCATACATTTGTCAATTTTCATCAATTACAAAATCCTATAAACTTACCATGATACCATCACGCCAGTATTACCGGAAGGGTAAGGCAGAGGTGTACTAATGTACCCACAATCCGCTGGTATGTTTAAGAATTAAACTTAATTCATTTAAGAACGTTGACCCTCCAGAGGGTCACAACAATTAATTTTCTATTGTGCCTGCTAATTGTTTCTTGACGAGTTAAGAACGAAACGACACTTTCGAACTGCCTAACAGAGTTTCCCACTTTCAAAATAGTTGTAGGATTCCGCTTAGTTCGTTGACTTTTGCCACTAAAACCTCAGCTAGACACCTGCATCACCCGAGTCTTAATAGGATCTCGGGGCCCCTCCGGTAACCTGCTTCTAATTCCACGTACTTCAGTTAAGGACTTTTTACAGACACTCGCGGGTCTCTTGAGGACAATCGGATGCAAACGGTGACGGGAATTCGGCTAAATGAGACTCGGTGATTGAAAGCACTGAGGTTAAAGAGGTTTTTTTACAATTTGTGTGAATTTGTTTGATGTCAATTATGGGTGGGAAGTTTTTTTTTTTTTTAATAAAACTATTTTTTACGGATTTTATCGCATAAATTGATATTGTTAATCCCGACGTTTCGGACCCTTTACAGTGTCCATGGTCACGGGTAGACTGAGGTGGTTGTCTTGATGATATAATTACTGACAGCTACCCTACATTTTTTATTGTTACATGATCAATGACATTTATAACTAATTATTAATTAAAACTAGATGGAGCCGGCATTTCCTAGCTGACGACCTCTGAGAAGAAACGCCGAAACAAACTCAAAGAATCATGGTCTCTTTTAAAGTAACAATATTCAATGATCATGTTTTAGTTATTGGCAATCCGATTCACGCAGAACGAGCTCACAGTATCCTTTGGTCTTGCAGTTGTAGGCATAGGATCTGTAACAGGATTGCAAGCAATTTTTTTTTTTTTTACCAGATTACATTTTATGATAAATTTAGTACAGACATACATCGTTTCTTAGTCTAGTGGGTGAAGTACTGTTCTAGCTAGATAAAAAATATTCCTTGGTTAAATAACATAAATATGTGGAACAATTTTGGTAGTTATTTCCAGATATTGTTTTTAAATATTAGCATCGTGGGATAATTTTTATCAAATGTAACTGAGTAAAAGTTCTGATTTTAAATACTAAGATCAATATTCTAACCGAGCGATGGGGCACTTACCTATATTTCCTTTTTGGCTAAATCTTTTTTTGTTTTTCTTTTTAATCGACATCTCATTTTAGACTTTTTTTGTAATAAGAAGTACCTAGTTTTTATGAACAGATAAAACAATATCTCCGATCTATCTATTCAAATTAATGATGTATTCTGATAGTACCAACAAAAGGAACGGAAAATAGTAGAATATTCCTTTGTTCCTTGTTTACTTTATTTTTCTGTAAACAAAATTAGATCTCCAACACTAGAGACAATACTAAATAAAAAAATAAATTAAAGAGGGTTATACAATAGCCGCGCGCAAATAAGAATCTCCGGTCCAATGAGTAGCGTCAAGAAGAGGCAGTACGCGAGAACGTCCCCCTGGGCCCACACTTATCATTGACATTAACTTTTTTGTTGTCCATAACATTTGCATAACTCTTAAACTCTCTATCGGTACAGCACGCCTCGAAGCCTCCGGGCGACTTCGGGGAGCCATGGCGGCCTACACTTTGTAAGATCATTTTCAGACTTTCTCTTCTAACGTCTTCTGGGCACCATAAAAGAAGGGAAGGCATTTGTAAATTACCTTTAATGGCAAAGAAAGCTTATCTTTCACATAAGAATAATTTTATTGGGCTAATACAGTGTTTAGGTTTTCGTGTTCATCATAAAATATACTTACTTATCTTTAAACTAAGAGCTGCCAACATTTTCTCACAAAAAGTAAAAAAGTTTATATTGCACAGCCCCCAAAACGGGCTGACGGTTCGCCGAGTTCTTTTATTTTTTTCTTAAATAGCGCAAAATGTTATCAAAAGTGTTATCTACATACTAGCATGTAGGTTTTATATTGTTTAATTTAATTAACATTACAAAAAATCATCAGACTACTGAATATATGATTCATGTAGGTTTTTTTGCATAAACAACTTTAACACTTACCTAAAACTGGAAGAATTAATTTAAAATGAGAATATTTTGTCAGCTGCCACATCCAGACAGCCCTTCGGCAAACGAAGCTAATTCCACCCCCACTACGTCTCATACGTAATCAGGGCATCGTTTAGGAAATTGTTCTGACCTTTTGCTAAACTGTTGTCGGAGGATACCCCTCCACATGCCGTCAAATAATTATATTTTTGCTGAATATTATTTGCTCACAGATAAAAGCAAAATCCTAATGACGTAACCTTTCGTAGTAGTGAAGTGCTTTTGTTCTACAAACCGTGCCATAGGCCTATAAGCCATAGCCAGTCCTGACTATAGGCCAGCATGGTGAACATATCCTACTCTGATTCATCAGATCCGTTAAATTGGAAATAAATTGCTTAAATTATTATAATTTTTGTCATAACTACCAATTTTTCTGTCCTGACAATAAAATAATGTAACTTTTCAGTTTATAGTGTAGTTGAAGCTGTATGATTAATGAAAAATAAAATATACTTATTAAGAACATAAAACTAAATCATTCAATTTTCATTTCAATTTGTTGCTGATTGTGTTACAGATATTTGTAGGACCTACAGGTAGTTGTTCCGAGTCTGGGTGTTTCATGTGAATGTTTGTGTTTGTGCACCCACGATACAGAAGAAAATTTTAGTGAAGTGTCTTTAAAAAAAAACTATTACCTATTGAAACGCGGGTTTATTTCTCAACCCAATTTATCGAAAAAGATACTTAAATGAATGTTAGCAGAAAACTATACTGTAATTTTCTTTATAGCTCTGTTTACAACGCGTCACTGTTAGCGTGGAGGATAATTGGCTCCCAAAATTGTTCCATAATCCATCTTGAGATTATAATTTAAAAACATGAGCGGGTATAATGGCGGAGGACAGACAAGGTAAAGGTGCCTGTAGTCGGCCGGTCGATGGCTTAATAAGTAGGTATCGCTGGGAGCAGCTGTTATGATACCGGCCGAGTGTCGCCGCACTCACCCTAAAAGAGATTTTTTTTTGAAAGACTAACATGGAGGCGGACTTTTAAGAATATTTTTGTAACATCAAATGTTTTGATAAACAAACGAAAATACGAAAACGGGAAATACAAAAAATACCTACTAGTTACTCTAATGATTACCTTCCAATGTCATACCGGAAATTACTAATAGAAATCGTACCTACTCTGTTTATAACTAATTTCCTTAGGTTTTTAAATAGCCATTTAATTATGTGCTTACATAGTTGAATATTATACTTAATTTTTGGATTTTTGCCTGGTTAATAACAATAGGCTGGCCCCGTATTAGTAAACATACCTTTAAAATGTGGGCGTACATTGGTACACCTAACCATTGTTATGACGTAATGATATGTATTTATCAACATTCACGTGAACTGCTGAATATAATTCTTCTTCTCAACCGATTCGCTCATGGCAGAGCGGTCGTGGCCGTCATGTAGTAGTGGTGTTGGGGGCAGATGTTATTCGTCTCACGATGTCCCGCCATCTCTCTCTGTTGGCCGAATATAATTATTGTACATCAAATTTTATTACAACCAATTACGACTAATTTAAAAATTCCACTTCCTAAGTATCCGGGTGAGAATCATAATAAAAAAAACTCGAAAAAAAAACCTGAAACGTGTCCCAAGTTAAAAGAAAGCCAACATTTCCAATCATTTTAAAATAAACATAAATAATCTTAAGCACTAGAACTGTTTATTAAAATATGAAGTCTACTAGAGGTGTCTCCATACTATTCCAACCCAAAGGTACTTACTCTAAGGCGATCGCCTTTTTTCTCGCCCCAACCTTCGAAAAAAATAGGGGAGATTCCTATCTTGTCGCTTCTAATTTACTTATTCCTCTTTTAAAGACTTATTTACCTTCAAAATCCCATTGTGTCCCAAGCAGGCCTTAATAACGAGCGCCCTCTACGTGTCAAACGAGGATTTTCTTAAAAAAAAACAATAACAATTTACATAAACACCCAGTTCTATTTAACAGTTAATAAAGAAAACGATGTTGCAATTGACGAGGCCGTCCCGTTTAAACACCATTTAGATGGAAATGTTAAGAGTATATTTTTTATTTTACAAGTTTATTTTTGTTTAGGACAAGACAAAATGTAACTATTAGATTCACCTATCTTCAGACTTAATTTTTTTTAAAGAAACTGCTTTGTGAAACCTTTTTCCTTTGTCGACCTTCATACTGCCAAGGAGAAGAACTCTTTGTCTAAATCTGTGATTCTCGATACCTACAATCGGTCACCCTCAAGTTGCGAGTAGACAGGTATCTTTTAAGAAGACTTCCTTCTACTTCACCATCACAAAACATTAAGAGATTTAGTGAAAAACCCGTGTTATTGAACAGAGATGTTTAGTTCGTATTTGCGTTAAACGGCAGAGCTATTTAATTGTTATTGGATGACAAACAAGCATACGGACCACCTGATGGTAAGCAACAGCCGCAGCCTCTTAATGCCAGTAGTATCACTCGCGCGTTATCATCTTGAGTTCTCAATTGTCAAGTCTCATAAGCCCAGTAATTGGCTACATTGCCTTTCAAACCGGAATACAATAATTTTAGCACATTTTTTTTTTATTTGATTGCTAGGTTGGCAGCAAACTCCAGACGAACTCAGCAGCATGAGGGGAGCCAACCTATAAGTTGTTATCTTGTAACTGTAATATAATTTCATATTTTAATATCAACATTGTAATCTCCAACCCAAAGTCGCAGCAACAGATAGCAACCTCCACTTAGTATTCACAGTGTTTACTTGTATCTCCGCTAATATCTAAAAGCAATCAAATGAAATCCGTGCCTCACGAGCGTTACGCGTAAGTGTTGTGCACAATGACCCAAATTCACTCAAGTTAGAGAATTGTTTCATTAAAACCGACCCAAAAGTTTGACGCAACCGCGGCCGGGCGCTCTACCCATCCGCGATCGATCCTGGTTCATCGCACTCTATTCACAAATACAAAACGTGTACCAGATATTAAACAAAATCAGGGGATAGCCCCCTAATCAAAAGCGAAATATCCCCATCATGTACAGTAAGTTCACCCCCAACTTAATGACGCGAACTGTCCGCCGCATATCAACCCCTTCCCATTAAAAACTTCCAGCCTTCAACTTCACTAATAGTAATCTGAAACAAAGTTCAACCGGTTCAAGGTCGCAATTTAAAGTTTTTCCAAAACTTCTTTTCCCGTTCACTTTTTTATAAGTATATAAATCTTTTTGCCGACGAAGTTCTACCGAAGTTTTTGGCCCAGATTGTCATCGATTTTTGTTTGAAGAGTTTGTTTTTTCATTGTTCTTCTTTACTTGTTTGACGGTTAATTCATAAAAACTTTCCCGCCCGCAATCGATAACCGTAGACGGGCTTGTAAACAAAACCACGTTATCCGCGACGACCAACTGTGACGACTTACGACTTGCAAGTTATCCAAAGTATTTTATACCGTAACAATATTAATATCCGACTAAAAGCCCTAGAGTAGAAAATTTGGTGCTATAACTCACAATTTATTAGCCATCAAATGTAAAACAATAAGCCGCATTATCACTGAACGCGGCCAGATTTCCCTCGCGCACGTTATTTTCAGTTGCTCCATAAATATTGCGTTTTCGCGCCGGCTGTAAATATTTTCCCCATCATAAAGACTATGCATAGAGTCGCCCGAGGGCTCTCATCACCTCGGCCCTGAATATTTTCATATGTATTGCACGAGACCCTCTGTCTCAACTTATGTAAATGCTGCCCTAACACTTTCACCGTTTTTCTCGCGTTTGACTCACAATACAGCGTAATTTGACGGTGGATCCTGATATTATCCTCACAAGGGCTCACCTTGCGACTCGCACGGATACACAAATGGATATTGTGATTTAAAGTTTATTTCGGGGACTTCAAAAAAGCTCTTGACTAAAATAATGACATGACGCTCTTGTACCAAATTGAATTTAGATGAGAGTGAGGCAAAGAAACAATAATAAAGATTTTTTTGCATTAATTGGTAGTCGCGTAGACAAAGAGGAGCATAATGAATAGCCGTCCCCGCTGTCCGTCTCGGCTGATTTATTTCATGACTTCGGATATGCAAATAGCATTAACATTCAAAGACGTAGGTATCGCCGCCCCTATAAGGAATCCGCGCCGACCGCAGAATGATGCCAATCCAGGGTGAATCTTAATATTTTATGTTGTGTTATTTCCCTTTTCTTTTTCCTTCCTGATATTATTTATTTCCTCGCTGACAATGAGATTCCCACTTTGGCGCGTAATAAAAAAGAATTATTGTTCATCTTTTTATTGCGTACCGTTTTGTTGAGTTTTATACGACTGCGATTGAAGTGGTGTCAGTTTAACAGTCTGTTGACAAAAACTAAAAATTTAAAAACTAAAGCCTTACTCCGCAAAACATTTTGATCAACCATTATTATACTCATTATTAACGAAAGTTAAAAATCTATTGGATTCACTTAATTGCGATCGGAGTATTAATCAAAACCACGAATATATAGAGAGTGTATATTCGTGATTTTGATAAAATGCTGCGATATTTGTTGGTATTTATTATATTCTTAAATACCTACATGAAGGCAATCAAACAGAGCGGTCACTGTAGCTGAAACCGAATATCGAAAATCAAGGAGAAAACCACACTAACATATAAGCATGGTTTGTTAAAACATAACTCTTCTTTGATAGTTGAGTAATAATACACAGTAATATTTCAAATAATAAAATGTTAAATACTGCAAATCAACTGAAATATAACTATGGAAAATGTATCATCAATTCTAAAATTCGAAACACCCAAAATGAAAGCTATAATACTCAAACACAAAATGAAAATAATAATCTATCAAGGTTTTACAGCACGCATCCTTCACACGAGTGATTAACAAGTCCCGGGAGGTTGTACAAAAGAGTGGGAAAAATCATCGGGACCTAGGGAGTGATCGGCCCGATGATTGATCACTGCGCTAATTGGATGATCGATGGTTCGACCAGGGCACCGAGTAAGATGGGGTCTATGGCTTTTCAAGTGATAGTGGTTGTTTAATTTCAGTTTCTTCGAATATCGATTATTAAAAAGTTACGAGTACTAGTTACTGAATCTATATTCAGGAAGTTGTAGGTAACTTTTGTTTCAGTTTATTAAAAGCAATTCTTAAGGTTTAAGGATATTTTGTTGCATTAATTTTTGGATTTTAAGGTTTGATGTAAACTATTTTATATACTAAGTATAAAAACAAGACAATCACTAAAGCAGTTAACATTCATGTGAATCACTTGTATAATAAAATTAATCTAAGAATCAATTACAAAATTTCATATAGCTTTTATCAAAAGTATAACTTTAGGCAAATTTTAAACATGTCTCAGACGATATCAAACTTTTATCGCACTATATCAGCATCATTCGATGTACTGTCCCACTGTTGACCACGGTTCTCCTCTCAAAATGTTAGAGGTTAAGCTATAGTCCACCACGCAGGTCTATCAGAAGCTGGAGACTTCAGATGCCGCACCATTAATAAAATCTATATACTTATATCACTGCATTATCTTCAATGTAATTGAAGATAATGCAATTCATTACTTACTACTAAACACATAATTTCGAAATGACAATACAGCGCGCCTTGGATTTTGAATCAATGACTTGGCTGTTGGTCATGTATGGTAGATACAATTACTCTCCTATGTTTTAACTCGACTATAGCAGAGCCAAAAGCAAGCGTTATATTTTAAGCAATCTATGCTTTTATCTTCTTATATACAAGTACAGTAACTCATTAACAAAATACCTCAATATTTTATCCAAGCCCCACAAGGCAACACAAATAATCGAATAAACAATCCCAAATTACGGAGAACGGCAAATTAAACATCAAGAATGTCTCCTCCCATCCATCACTCTAATATGATATTTCGAAATAGTAATTAAATTCCACATTAACGGTACAAAGCAGATATGCGGCGGAACCTAATTTTCATAGCTGATTAGACTTACCCCACATGGGATCTCACGATTACGTCCTGTACTTGTTCAGACGAAACGGTAAGCGAATTAACGTTTAACTGTATCGTTAACGGTAATGCGAGTGACATGTAGATGGGCTTTTTGGAAGTAATTAAAAGCACGTCAATGTATGCGTACCTAGTGAAGTCACTTTCTTGTCAATTGTAAAAATGATCAATGTAGGTAGTGGTGGCACTAATATGGTTGTCTGAAGGAAGATTGAGGTGTTTCTCATCCAAACGGAACGCATCATTTCGTAAATAAGACAAACCAATACAGGCAAAGTTAGCAAACGATCGAGTCGATCGAGTCGATCGATCGATCAATCGATCACTTCGAATATAGAATCTATTCAAACCTTTTTAATACTGCAAGGATAGTACCTAGTATTGTGGAGTACCTACCGACGTAAACAGATCACGTCACAGTCATTACAGGACAATTCTATTTTTAAGGAAATCTTATTAAACCTGTGGGGAGCAAAAACAAGAACGAAAAGTAATCGCTGGTTTCTTGTTTTTTTTATATGTTAATCAACTCAGGATATTTGATTAAAGGTTTCTGTCTAGTACAGGCGGGCAGACCGTTAGTACTCAAATACCTTATTTAGTAATACGGTTAAACATAAAATGGTATTACGATTTCACGCAATTGTCCAAAATATATCCACAATTTAGTGTACAACCTCAAGGTGATGCTACCCCTATCAACTGTCTGATGCACGCCACGTCACCGCTGACGTCAGAGATGACGTCTTGCCAATGAAAAACAAACACAAATCGTTCCCCGCTCATTTCAGATAATTACCCTGTCAAATTTTGTTAAGGATTATTCCTATTTGGTTGTTTAAAATTACTCTGTGGACGTTTCTCTTCCTGCTTGTTTGCTTAATTTAATATTTAGTCAACAGAAATCTCTGTTGGTACCTAAATTATAATGAAAGTGAATACCCTTCAATAAAATATACGATACCTATGCAAGTGGTGAAATTTTCGACCGTCTGACAAAAAAAAATCCATAAATGATTTTATCAACAAGCAAAAGACTTCAGGACATTTAATTTACTTCGGGCTTCAATCTATTTTCGTTATTATTTTGTAATTAACGTTTTATAATATTCATCGTTCTCCAAGCCTTTTTCCCCAACTATGTTACCTGTAACCTAACTTAACCGGATTTCAGACCGGCTGAATATCAGTATTTTACACGAAGCGAATAATATCAGACTGACTTGTGGGGTGCGGGCAGGCCCAAATGAAACACACGACCGCTCTGATTTATTCACAATGTTAAGTATTCTATTGTTATGTACCCCTACTACTACTATTTCAAGACCTCCGCAATCCAATTTCTGAGCGATACCGTTCTCCTGAGGATAGGAGGACTGGATGTGAAGCTTTTTGGGGTTATGAGTACCACTAACGACTGTCATAGGTCTTCGCAAGATGACCAGGACCGCCGGCTCTACTTGCGCTCCAAGGCACAGAGGGGTCTCAATGTGTTAAGAATGGTCACCCATCCATAGACTGACCGTGGCTAGCGCAGCTTAACCTTGCAGATATGTTTATTAACGTAGTTATAAGTTAGCGATGAGCCCTTTGTAATTAGCGATTACGATTCGTTATTAGATTCACTCAATTGTTACACGCACATAGTGCCTATAATCACCTAAAATATCGAGTTTGAAAGGTTTGCTATTGTCCAAACGTGTTCTTTATTGTTGTTAAATAATGGTCACATCTGCATAGACTGCCTTATTATTCATTATCGTAAGCGCAACTGTTTCGCTAGACGTGGGTTCGATGCCCAGGTTGAGTATTATACAAGTGTTATTGGGTTTTTCTATGAAATTCTCAAGCTCGGAGTTCGTACTACCCGTTAAATGGTAGTATGCTCGCCCTCTATTGCATGGATCATACTGGCAAACTATGAGTGTACATTAGTGCACATCTGCATTCCTCAAAATACAGGCATGATGTTATGTTATGTAAAATATAAAGACATGAATGAGTAAAATAAACTATAAGCGAATAACTCATATTTTAATATGTGGCGTGAACACTACATCACACATAAAACTAAACATAATTTGACATAACACTATACAGCAGATATAAATAATTTATTTTACAAATCGACCTGTCAGTTCGAATACCCAGCACCAATCGATCAACAGCTATTAATGCTAAATACCAGTAATAAATACCTAGTACCAACCAAGCTAGTATTTTAGCCCGTCAATCAAGTACGTACAAAACGCGCGCCCATTCCTGCAGTGTGGAACATTTCATCGAACGAACTCCATACTTACAGGGTAAAGAGTCGGTGCATATAAAAGCTGTCTAGAAAGTTTTCTGTCGCTCCCCGCGATCGATACCGCTCGCTCCGGGAATTACACCGGGGTAATGATCGTAACAACAGCTAGTTCACTTGTTAATTTGGGTTATTATGTCATTTGGTGCAACACTAGTTGTTAGTCTTTTGTTAAAATTCGACGTTTGAATTTCTGTCGGGAATATTTGATTTGAGAATTTAGTGCTGATTAATATTGTTTTTTTTTTTTAATTTTGCCTCGTTGTAAACTGCAATAGTTCACAGGCTGCGAGAAACAATTAATGATATTGGACACGTAGCTTTTAGCTTAGGCACTTGTATATCATTCGTGTTAGGCCGGTATTCTTGGTGTTTTATGAGATTCTCAGCAGCACATTAGAGTTTAGAATCAAGAATTTTGCCGTGTACCTTCAGAACAGGCCTAACACCAAACATATTTACATAGAACCTCCATTTTGACGTCTGTGGTCTAGTGGTACGCGTGTCGGACTGCTGATCACGAGGTCGTGGGTTCGATTCCCACAGAACGCAAATATTTATGTGATGAACATAAGTGTTTGTGTTTGTCTGGGTGTTTCTTATGTATTATAAGTATGTATTTACAAAAAAAATCTAAGTATTTATATCCATTTTCTAGTACCTACCCATAGTACAAGCTCTGCTTAGTTTGGGACTAGATCGTGCTGTGTAAAATTGTCCAAGAATATTTATTATTATATTTATTTCTGACATTTACGCGAATATTATACATTGAAATAAAACTACTTTTTTTCGGATTTTATCGCGTTATATTGATATTATTAATCCCGACGTTTCGGACCCTTTACAGCGTCTATGATCACGGGTAGACTCTACCCGTGGCTATTGATTTATTATTATTTTTGTCGAAGTCGATTAAAAATATAACGAGACTGCAAATACACTCGCATAACATCCTGTACTTATTAGAAGTGACGTTTAATAAACTAGAGTTGCTTAATAAATAAATACGCCACCCTCGTTTCTTCCCTTTGAGTTTACCTCGGATCGGTTAATTTCATTAATTTCGCAGGCGAACACGCACTAAGAAACCTGTCCCCGTATAGTCGACCTCCAATGGGGATTTGGTCCCAATTATGTATTAGCAAAACTTGGAATCCCGCATGCGATCCCGCTAGGGATTAAGACTTTTGTGTATGTAGTAAAATGTAAAGGGATAACAGAAAAATGGTTTTTATTATCATGATTAATATAATAATATTTTTGGGACATTTTACACAACACCATCTAGTCC